>JAJOOR010017286.1:0-38878 GCA_036250505.1 Solanum acaule
AGTCTTATGGGATTTTATTTAAAGAGTTTTTAATTTCGCACTATTTTACATATCTAATGTGATGAATGCTAAGGGCTTGTATGAGACCTCCGAGAGGTCGAATACGCATGTTACGACTTGGGGATGCTCTCGGGTCGTGACAGCGCCGATACACTATCAACAAGCGGGTGGGTCCGGTTTCCCGGAGCCCGCTAGAACAACACTTGGGTCACCCTCAATAGTGCCCACATCAACTAGCCTAGCAGTCTCAGTAATACTATCAATCACACTCACCGCACCATCAGTGGTGCTCACATCATCTCCCACCATAGCAACTGCCTCCGAAATGGGCACAAATTTTGATGCCCCAAGCGCATTCTCACGAATGCTTTGCTGGTGCATCTCCTCATCTATAATGGAGGCTTTGCAAGCCTGTTCAGTCTGTTGGCACTCTCAATTCTTTGCTCGGGCCTCCTCAGTAGTGTCAGGATTGTGGCTGGAGCGGTTTCTCTTCCCACGAGCACAGGTAGGCTCGGGATGTGCATTTGTATCCCCTCTGAATAGAGGATAGAGTACGGTATCATCAGCCAATGCTGTGGGTGCAGACTCTGGATCATCTGTGGGCGTAGCAAGGGTGGAATCAATGTCGGCCCGGAGATTGTCCAACTTAGACTGGATGGAGGAAAAATCTATGAAGGGGACTGGCAGTGAGAGTACTCTCAACTCGAAGGCATCCATGTGCTTATGAATGGCCTGAACCTTCTGATCCACCATGGTTGCCATCCTCTTCTCCATCCTAGCCTCGGACTCTGCAATGGACTTCTGTATCCATGGCTTCACATGGTGAAGCAGTGTGGCCATATGCTCCTCCAATTTCTGAACTCGAGCTAACGGCACAACAGAGGTTCTAGAAGGCAGGGTGGCTCTAGATGAGATGGGGACCTAACTAGTGGCTTGAGAGGAGGAGGCCGGGGCATCATCAGTGTGGGATGGAGGGGCAGGCTCATCGCCCTGGATCTGCTCCACAACATCTACTAAATCAGAACCCAATGGCACATCGATCCGCGGCCCTCTGCAAGGTGCTGCCACATTTTCCTCGTCCCGAATTAGGCAAATATCTAGGGTCCCCGTTGCCTGTATCAATTTGTCACAATGCCAGATCGGCACTCCAGAGTCCTTGCATAGCTGAAAAATGAGTCACGGAAAAGGGTAAGTAGTAGAGGTATTGAACACCCTCTCATGAATCTCTGTTAGCAGCATGCGGGTGAAGCCGATCTCGAACCTAGCTACTAATGCTGCCACCATTACTGCTCTGTCCCATGTAAGTGCATTGCCGGCCTTTGTGGGTGACACTCTGTTCTACACCAGCAACCAAAAATACTTGGCCACCAAATTCAAGGTGGCCTTCCGAATACTAAAACGCGATGAGCTAACCCACTCCGCACGCTCTCCATTTGCAGCTATGTGCCTGGCCAACCATAGTAAGATAACCTCCCTCTATTCGACATTACGCGTGAAGGCTCCACTTCTCACAATATCCCATCTGTTGTCAAATTCGACCGTGTCGAGTGCCCAAGTGTGATAAGGGCCAGGGCCATAGAGGAATCAGCTGATGGTGGTATGTGATATGTCCACTGGAAAACCTCGGACCATAGTAGAAGTGAAAGGGTCCTGGGCTATGGGTTTGGACTTCTTGTCGTTCGAACCTCGGAGAGTGGTAGCATAAGAGGCATAGAACTCCCGTACAATATCCTCACTATAAGTTCTGGGGTCTCGAGCCATCTAATCATACCTGTGAAGCTGAAAAAGCTGGTGGATTTTGGGAATGGTGTGTAAGCTCCCTGTGAGGACTCTGCGCTCTTCAGTAATAAGTCGGGCCATTTTATCTTTCTCATTCCGTATTCTGGCATCCCGGTAGATTTACCATTGCCTCTCAACACACCATCTGTTTGGCTCTTCAGCCACCAGATCAGGGTCGTAGTTTCGTGGCACTGGGACTTCTCCAGAACTAGTGGCCTCTTCAGACGAGGCAGCTTGGCCATGTGAACCTGAGCCTGTGGCAGATCCAGAACCGGAGCCGGAAGCATGGGCGGGCTCAGAGCCGGAAGAAGGGGCAGACTTTGAGCCGAAAGTAGAACCAGCCTCAGAACTGGAAGCAGAACCAGCCGGTGACCCGATCAGTGTGTTCTCCTTATCAGACTGTGAGACAGTGACTATGTCGGTGGCCACCTGTCAAGATGTATTTTGGGTAGCCCGAGGTGTAATAGGAGATATCCTCGTGGCCGGTGGAACATATGCTGGATCTTTTTTCGCTTCCGCGTCTTCATCAATCAACCTAAAAGTAGGCGCCACAGATTTTGATTTGCCCCTTTTGCAGTAGGTCACTTGCTTTTTAGGCGCCATAGTACCTGTGGATGTCGAATTAGTACCAAAATAGACCCATAACACACTTGAAAAGATTTTAGAACTAAGAACGAACAAAAGTGAAAAACAAATTTTTTTTTAGACAGTGGCTTCTATGGCCACCTACAACGGGCATCTACTATTCGTAGGCTGACCTACGGTTCGTGGATCCCCTCCGTAGATCAGGGGTCCCAAAAAGTTGGATTCTGATGCAAACCACGGATGTGCCGAACGGTCCGTAGATTGATCTAAGGACTGTAGTCCACATCTGTGGTTCCACACTTAGCATATTTTGTGGCGTGCAGACTCACGGACCTGATCTTCCGTCCGTAGAATGATCTACGGTTCGTAGACGTGGTCTCATGAATCAGATATGTGCCAGGTTTCAGGCATCCTTCATGTTGACCCCAATTTTACCAATTTCAACAATATCACCTAGTCTAATCATGCATTTCAACATAAATTATGCTAGTTCGTCATTCTAAGGGTTCTGATTACTAAATTCACAGGAATTGCACACAAAACTAGGAACCCTAAGTTGAAACTTGCATTTTAAACTCTCATTACAGTGATTTTATACATTATAAAGACACACAATCACTATCTATCGTCCCAAGGGTGTTTGTAGTTTTAGTTTTAGCATGCATTTACATACAATCAACTACCCAAGGTTGAGACACAATTCCGGACTTTCTATAATCAATCAATGAATCGAAATTCAAAGTGAAAGGAATGTCTATTACCTTACAAGCAATGGGAATGGGGTGATTGTGTGATGAGTCTACGCTTTAAATACCACAAACTCGCCTTCTTGTACCCAACCCGGACACCGGACCTCTCGGGGAATTTGTGGGTGTGTGGAATAAAAAAAATGATTGGAATTATGGGGGTAAGATGTAGGGTGATTGAAGGGGAATTTATGGTAATATGGAGTGATTGGAGTAGTGGGAATGTTTAGAAATGGTTTGGGAGTGAATGGAGGGAAGTGGGAATGATTTGAAAATGGGGGGATTTTATTTAGAAGGGGTCCGGGTCGGGTTAGACAGAACTAGGGTTTGGACCCACGAGACCCCATCTATGGTTCATGAGTCGATCTACGGTCCGTAGATGGTGACCGTAGATCACATCCATACTTAGACAATTTAGAAACCTTACCTAGGATCTACGGACACCATTTACGGTCCGTGGAATGAACCACGGACCGTCGATGGGGTCTGTAGACCTCTGCACTAGACCTTTTTCTGCAGATTCTACTTTTTGCCCCTACACATGTAGCAACCATTAGCCCTTTCTTTTTACATTTTCTGGACACTTTTTAGACATGAACCCTATGGTATGTCTAGCTAAGACTAAAACAAAACTAAAACAACTATCTAAATGAGTACAAAGAAGCAACTAAACAAAGAAAACTACTAAACGGAAAACAAGAACCTATTGTTGGCTAGATTTTACATCTTGGGTTACCTCCCAAACAACGCTTGATTTAACATCGTAGCACGACGCATGCCTCTTGATTACTTAGACTTCATCAAGATAGTAGGCCTCTACAACTTCTTGCACACTTTCCGCGTTTCCCAGATAGATCTTGATCCTTTGCCCATTTACCATGAACATTGTTCCTTCACTGTTCTCAAGATCAATCGCTCCATGGGGGAGCACTTTTGTGAGAAAAAATGGCCCAATTTATTTGGACTTGAGTTTGCCCGGAAACAAGCGCAACCTGGAGTTGAATAGAAGCACAAGATCACCCATAACAAATTATAGCTTTTCAATTCTTTGATCATGATACCTCTTCATCTTCTCTTTGTACAAGGCTGAACTTTCATAAGCTTTTAGGTGAAAGTCATCAAGCATATTCAAGTCATTCATTCTTTGATTAGATGTGGCGCCCAAATCCAAATTTAGCTTCTTCATCGCCCACATAGCCTTATGCTCTAGCTCTACCGGTAAATGGCAAGACTTCCCATATACAAGTTAGTAAAGAGCCATACCTATAGGAGTCTTGTATGCAGTGCGATAGGCCCATAGAGCATCAATCTTCCTTGACCAATCTGTTCTATTAGCATTCACAATCTTCGCCAAAATCTGTTTGATCTCTCTGTTGGACACTTCAACTTGCCCACTAGTCTGCAGATGGTAAGGAGTGGCTACATTGCAGCGGACACCATATTTCTCAAGTAGCGCCTTGAACAACTTATTACAAAAGTGGGAACCTCCATCACTAATAATCGCCCTGGGTGTACCAAATCTGGAGAAGATATTTTCTTTCAAGAATGCGGTGACACTTTTACCTTCATTGTTGGGGAGCGCAATTGTTTCCACCCATCCACTTCGACACATAATCAACCGCAACAAGAATATACTACATCCCATGTGAACTCACAAATGGACCCATAAAATCAATGCCCCATACATCAAACAACTCTATCACTAATATAGGGTTCATAGGAAGCTCTTGCCTCTTTGAAACCCCTCCTTCTCTTTGGCAACGGTTACAAGACTTGGCGAAATCATGAGCATCTTGGTGGATGGTAGGCTAGTAGTACCCACACTGTAAAATCTTATGGGCAGTCCGAATACCACTATGATGCCCACCAACAGGCGATGAATGACACGCCTCAAGGACACTCAACATCTCTACCTTAGGCACACAATGACGGATAATCCCATCAGCACAACTACGATACAAATAAGGCTCATCCCGAAAGAATTTCTTCACATCATGCATAAACTTTTTCCTTTGGTGAAAAGACAAATCAGGGGGCACTAAATCGCTTGCCAAATAATTAGCAAAGTCTGCGAACCAAGGAATCAGATCATGAGAAACGGTCAATACCTGTTCATCTCGAAAAACATCATTAATTTCAGCCATATCCCCAAGCTTTAGCATAGCCTCTTCCTCTAATCTGGACAAGTGATCGGCAACTTGATTTTTGGTCCCCTTTCTATCCTTTACAACAAAATCAAACTCTTGCAGCAACAATACCCATCTAATCAACCTCGGTTTTGCATCCTTTTTCGCTGTCAAATACCTCAATGCAGAATGGTCAGTATGCACTATGACCTTAGTACCAAGCAAGTAGGATTGGAATTTCTCGAATGAGAAAACCACCACAAGAAGCTCTTATTTAGTCACAGTATAATTCTTCTGGACCACATTTAGAGCTTTGGTAGCATAGTAAATAGGATGGAGAATTTTCTCTCTCCTCTTTCCTAAGACCACACTAAGCGCCACTCCACTCGCATCACACATTACCTCAAACGGTTGTCCCCAGTCCGGTGAAATAATGATAGGTGCCATAACCAACTTCTCCTTCAACTCTCCAAATGCTCTCAGACAAGCATCATCAAAATCACACTTATGCTCGTTTTAGAGCAGTTTCCACAATGGATGTGCTATTTTAGAGAAGTCCTTGATGAACCTCCTATAGATACCTGCATGCCCAAGAAAACTTCTAACACCTTTTACAGGGATAGGTGGTGGAAGCTTTTCTATTACCTCTACTTTTGCTCTATCAACCTCAATGCCCTTCTCAGAAATTCGATGACCCAGAACTATCCTTCTTTTCACCATAAACTAGCACTTCTCCCTATTTAGCACCAGATTGCAATCTTCACACCTTTTAAACACCTCTACCAAATAATCCAGACATCGATTAAAAGAGTCACCTACCACATAGAAATCATCCATAAATACCTCAATAGTGTCCTCCTCCATATCAGAGAATATTGATATCATACATCGCTGGAGCATTGCACAACCCAAATGGCATCCGTTTGAAGGCGAAAGTCCCATAAGGGAAAGTGAAGGTGGTCTTCCGGAGCTATAGAAATCTGATTGTAGCCCGAATAACCATCAGGAAAACAATACCAACCCTTACCTGCAAGTCTATCCAACATCTGATCCATGAATGACATAGGGAAATGGTCCTTTTCTGTCCAAGCATTTAGCTTCTGGTAGTCCATGTAGCCTCTCCATCCCGTCATGGGCCGTATCGGAACAAACTCGTTTCTCTCATTAGGAACCAAAGTAATCCCACCTTTCTTGGGCACACATTGAACATGACACACCCATCTACTATCTGCAATGGGATAAATAACTCCGACATCCAACCACTTGATGATCTCCATTTTAACTACTTCTTGCATAGGCGGATTTAATCTTCTCTGGTGCTCAATACTAGGCTTATGATTTAGCATGAGTTGGATTTTATAAGAACATATACCAGGAGGAATCCCAATAATGTCCGCAATAGTCCACCCAATAGCTCGCTTGAACCTCTTTAACAAACAAACCAAACACTCTACTTGGTGCCCAATCAAATCTGCCGCAATGATGACCGGTAAAGTATCATCTTTTCCCAAGAATACGTACCTTAAATGTGATGGTAGAGCCTTAAGCTCCAACATCGGCGCCTCCTCAACAGACGGTCATGCGGGTGAGGACTCACGATTTTTCATGTCTAACTCCAGCTTCTTTGGTTTTGAACGATACTCACACCTATCAAGTGCGACCACCAACTCATCATATTCTTCAATACCATCACTCGCAAAGTTCATCATAACCGCTGCTAGTGCCTCAACACCCAGTCTCTCTCCAATCTGCACCTCAGACCCACTCTCAACTTTGTATGTTATCGCAGATACCGATTGGAGCTCACTACTCTGCTTCATAGACCTACATATATTGAAAGTTTCCTCTTCATTGTTCAATCTGAACTTCATCTGCCCCTTTTCCATATCAACTAAGGCACGCCCAGTGGCAAGGAATGGTCTCCCAATGATAATGGGAACCTCAAAATCAACCTCACAGTCAAGAATCACAAAATCTGCTGGAAAGATGAACGACTCCACTTTCACTAGTACATCATGGAGCACACCAATGGGCTTCTTCACAGTTCTATCGGCCATGAGCAACTGCATCGCAGTCGGTTTTGGATCTCCTAGACCCAACTTCTTGTAAATAAACAGTAGCATCATATTAATGCCAACACCAAGATCACACAGTGCCTTAGCAAAATGCAACAACTCGATGGTACATGGAATAGTGAAGGCACCAGGATCTTCTTTTTTCTATACAAGGGATCTTGTAGCAACAACACTTCAATGTTACAATCTATCATCATCTTCGAAGCTCACTGCCCTCTTCTTTGTCACCATATCTTTCATAAAATTTCATACCCAGGCATTTGTTCCAAAGCTTCTATCAACAGAACATTGATGGAGAGCTGTTTCAACATGCTAATAAACTTGCGGTATTTGCCTTCTTCAGTCTTCTTCACTAACCTCTGTGGGAAGGGAGGTGGAGGTCTAGGTATGGGGACAACTTTCTGAGTTACCTCCATTTCTTTCTTTGTCGCATTCTCGGACTCTCCACTTACCTCTACCACATCATTATCTTTACTAGTCTCAATTTCCACCCCAGACAGCATAGGTGGATCAATGGTTTGCTTACCCCCTGGAGTGGTGACTGCCATACAATGCCCATCATTCTTTGGATTCTGGATGGTATTGCTAGGAAGAGTGCCAGGTTGTTGTGGATTTACCGTAGTTAACAATTGAGCCATCTTCTGCTCAAGATGCTTGATTGACACTGCATGGGCATCAACTTTTTGACCGATACCTGAAAAGTCATTTCTCATCTCTTTCACATTCTAATCAATTGCATCAAACCTCTTCATCATCTTCTGGATCATATCCTCAATGCGTGACATATTACCTCCAGCTTCCTTAGTACCAGATTCCTGATTTTGAGGAGGAGCATAAGGTCCAACCTAATCATTTTTGTTGCCATAGTTGTTTCGGTTGTAGTTGTTGTCGCGATTGAAGTTGCCATCCCAGACATATTGACCCTCTCGATTGTAGTTTCCATAGTTCAGACCTGATTTCCTTGACCTTGGCGCCAATTATCTGTATTGGAACCTTGGGCGTTTGTTCAGAAACCCCCCATCTGATCATTCACCGCATAACTATCCTCTTCATAATAACACTCCTCAACCAGTGGTGGATTTCTAGTCAAATAACTCACATCATTTACTTTCTCCACACCTCCGCTCACATGCATCAACACCAACCCTAGTTCGGTCCTCATCTGAGCCATCTCCTCACGAATCTCTTCTGCAGATTGGTTGTTTGTAGCTTGAATGACAAACATGTTCCTCCCAGTATCCGACTTTCTAGTGCTTCAAGCTTTGTTGTTTCGAGAGATCTTCTCCAGCTTCTCCGCAATCTTCTCAAAAGTGCACTCACCATATGAACCTCCAGTAATATTATCAAGTAGTGCCTTACTGTTGTCATCCTGACCTCGGTAGAAATATTCCTTTAGTGACACATTATCAATCCGATGATTGGGGACACCTTGTATGAAAGCACTGAACTTGTCCCAAGAACTACTCATGGACTCTATAGGTAGTGCTACAAAATTGTAGAGTTTGTCTTTGTGGTTCAGCTTCTTGGACACTGGAAAGAGTCTTGCTAGGAACACATCTTTCAATTGGTTTCATGTGTAGATTAAATTATAAGGAAGCTCATTAAACCACACAACAACATCACTGGTCAATGATAGAGGGAATACTCGAAATCCAATGACATCCATGTCCAAGTCCGGTTGACCCACACAACTTTTGCAAACACTCCTTAGCTTGGCTATGTGAGCATGTGGATCGTCTGATGCTACACCCAAAAACAAGCCCCTCGCTGTAAGCATCTACATCAAGCTGCTAGTCACCACAAATGTATGCCTCTGCGGTAGAGGAGGTAGGACAAGAGGTCCGTCAGAATCATCAGTATTAAAGTTAACCCTATAGTTATCATGCAGTCTTGGCCCTGGTTGATCCTGTACCCTCACTACATCTCTCAATAGATTCTTAGCTTGAATCTGATTATTCTCATCACCAACCTTGGAGGCTACAACCCAACACCATCACCTACTTCTTCTCCGATAGGATTAGCTGGCACTCCTTGATTATTCATTTTCCGCAAAGTTATGTTCAGTTCTGGATCGTAGGAAGTAAGTGGTTCTCCTAGACTCCGTGTACTTGGCATACACTAGAGTAAGAACTTGAGAGATACAAAAACAAAAGGAAAAGTAAAATTAGGAAATATTTGACTAAAGTTCAATAATGTAGTTAAACTTAATCTAAAAGTCAAATTCCCCGATAGCGGCGCCAAAATTTGATACGCTCAAATTACACCTCCCTAAAGAAGTATAAGCGATCGTTGTCAAATAAAAAACCCAACTTATAGGTTGGGGTCGATCCCACGAGGAATATGGTTTAGACTTAAACTTAACTCACGATTATATTCGTTTAGCAAACTTATTTTTGAGACAAATAAGTAAAGGGGGGAGGGGGGGCTTGTGAAACAAATTCAGGAAATTATGTAAGTAATCAATGAGCAAGATTCAAACTTTAGTTGTTATCAAGATGAGAAAGTACCTAGGGTGTACGTGTTCCCCATAAGCTCATAACGCGGTAATCCTAGTAATAGCAATCCTTTCCTAGTATATTACATGCAAAGTGATAAGTTAGGTATCTCTAAATCCTTGGTCCGGCATCTAGAGAATTTCACCCCGCACCTTGGTCCGGCTACGTGTGTATAACTTACTAACCCTTACCTTTACCTCATATTAGACATCACATCGATATATGGCTTAGTTTTCACCCTCGTACCAATCGACATTAGACTATTAGATAGTATCACACTAAATCTATGTTGATACTTCTTTTCTCGTTAATTACCTCCTTGTCTGACAAGTAGTAACGAGGCAAGTTCTAACGTTGGCCACCGTTAAAAAGATTTCTATGCTAAAGAATTATCAATGCATGCAATAACACTATTCAAGAATTACTTAGTTACTATTCATACGTTGTTAATCGCTCATGGTTCCCACAACCCTAGTTGTGGATTTAGTTACCCATAATAGCAAGAACACAATTCATATTTTTAGATGAAGAAATCGTAAACTTACATAATAAGTAGAAGAAACCCAGAATCTCAACTTGAATTGCAAAGTCAAAATCTTCAAAACGAACTTAGGAAATTAAGAATTGCTAAAGTTGCAAGTTAACCTCCAAAGTCAAGAACTAGAATAAAAGTAATAAAGTCTAACCCCTAAAAATGAGGTTTACATGTCATATATATAGAAAAATAAATCCTAACAAAAAAGGAAACAAAATAAGGAAATAATGTTTCAGGTCACGTCTTCGATCTACGACACTGACCTACGGACCGTGGATTGACCTACAGTCCGTAGGTCCCTTCCATCACTCAAGACTTAGGCCAATTTTCAGCTTCCAAAACATCATCATCTCTGGTGCAAACGACAGATCAACAGTACAGACCGTGGTTTGATCCACGGTCCGTAGATCCTCCTCCGTAGCTTCACATTTAGAATCTTCAAAATCAGGTACTAGGACCCCTTCTCTGAATTATTTGACGGAGCGACAGTACGGTTCGTCAATTACAACCGTGGTTCCACACTTAGTAAAGAATACCTTAATCTCTTTTAATGCCTTGCCTACCCATCTACGACACCCATCTACGGAGTGTGAATGGACCTATGGTCCGTGGATCACCTCCGTAGATGCCCTTTTCGGCACATCCTTCAGTTGTGTCTCTCAGTTTCCATGTCTGAACATATTTCCTGCAAGCATGATAAAAATACATAAAAACCAATACAAAATGGCCCTAGACACACACAACTCTTAAGTGAAATGTATCAAAAATACCGTAAACTCACGGTACATCAACAACTGGTCAAATGACCAACGTGATCACAAAGGTGAACTCCCGCGACCGTAATGACCAAAAACGTTCAATACATGTCAACTACTTTTTGTGATCACCGAGAGGTCCACGCGAATGACATGACCAAGTGTAGTAACCCTTTGTAAATGAAAAACTAGGTCCTACACTCAAGCTTCATTTTAAGTCAAATTCCACAAAAAGGCTCAGAATTAGCCTAAAAACCTCGTGATCTACATAAAAGGTACTTCTAAATTAGACTAGACATTCCAAAGCTAATGAAACCCTCAAAATTGCATTTGGACCGTCTTTCTAAACTTCTTACCGAAGTCAACCGTTCAAGTTTCAAAAGATCCAAAACATGGAAACTTACATAGAATTTATCAAAACAACCAAGTGACCAAACTGTCAGTCTCAAGAAGTCCTAAGTTACTTGGGATCACTATAAGAATGCTCTAAACAATGAAAAAAAGGCAATAACACATAAATAACCTGAATGATCATTATATCATGTCTTCCCTTCCATCTCTTTTAAGAGGGGAAGATTCCAAATGAACAACCATCTCATCTCTCCCTCTCTTCTACTCGGCCACCGTCTCCAGCAAAGAAATTACCATGCTCATCCTTTGTCCTTCGTATCTCTCTTATCCCAACGTAACTTCTATATAACCACTAAAAATGGAGGTTCTCTCTCATAAAATGAGTTTCCATGTCTCCCATCTTCTCTCTCTATTTCATTCCTCTCGTATAAAACCATCGGCAATGATACTTCACATTCATACTATTTACAAAGATTGAGAAGTGATGATGAAAATTAGCAAAAACCATAAAATGAGGATGAAGTAACCGAAAGTTGCGATGATCTTCAAGTACTATGTGAATACGATGGGTGGGTTAGTGTGGGTGCCACTAATGCTGGGTCTTTGTACAAAGATGTTTGTACTTTCCTTCAAGAGGCTACAAGATTTTAGGAAACTTCTCTTCTTTATTTCTTCTTCATGTTATGAATTTATTCTAATTGAATGTGGCGATCTAAATTTGTATCTAACATCAATGTAACACCTCGGATTAGAGAAAGGCTAGGAAGGGGTTAAGCGGGATATTCAAGAGCCCAAAAATGGACCATGGAACCCTCCACGGACCCCTAAACGGTTTGTGAAGGGGACCACGGTCCATTAATGGGCTCGTGAGGTCTTCCAGAACCTTCCCCAAGAAGGCTTCACCTTGAAGAATTCCCAAATGGCCTGTGGTGATGTTGATGGGTCATCAAAGGGGTCGTTAGGTGGGTTAAATCAGAAGGGGGTTCTCCCCTAGTCACTAGTCAAGGACCACTAATGTCTAAACGGCCCATGAAGCTTCACATGGACCATGAAGCTTCTCACAGACCGTTAAGTCATCCATGAATGGGCTTTATCAGACTTTGAGTTTAAGGTCAACATTAAACGATCATATCTTTCATCACAAAATGAATTAGTGGACCATGACCTATCAAGTTAAAGATAATTGAGTCTTGTTTCCAACGCCACCTAGTTTGCTTAATTCCAAGCTTAGAGTACAAATTTATGCCCAAAATAGTAAAGCCCTATCAGGCAAAGTTTCTTCATGACCCGTTAGACGGGCCGTGGTGGTCTTAGATGGTCTGTTTAGGCCTCCTTGAAGTAGTTTCGTTAGCTTTTCAGTTACGGGCTTTTGGGTCTTTTCATAATTATTTTAACTCAATACTATGTCCTTTTGCCTTCTATCCTATGGCCTATATAATGATTTTTACCCCCAAAATAACCCAAATCAATTCATTCTCTCAAATTCCAAAAAAAAAATCAACTCGTCCTCTCAAATATTTCTCTCTCTAAAGTTTTAAGAAGAAGGCTAGGGTTTCAAGTCAAGCCTCCAATTTCACCTTTGATTTCAAGCTTTTGTCATCAAGGTATGATTGTATTCACCTATGGAGTCCTTTCCTCCATAGGGTTCCTAAATTCTCCAATTTTGTAAAGTTAGATTTCCCAACTGAGTTAGGGTTTTATTCAAATGACATGTGTTCCTTTCAATGTTTATCAAATTGATTGTTTTATGTCTTTTTATGCATGAATTGAAGAAATTGCATGTTTCTAAGTTGAATTCCCATGAACCCATGTAAAATTGATGTTTTCTAGAATTGATCATATGATAAAGCTTTTGAATCCTGAAAGATGAGTTTATGAAGATATGCACGTTCTTTATGAAAAAGAATTTAAGTTTCTTTGAGAGTAAAGTATCCACGTTGTTGTTGTTGTGAAAGGATTTCTCACATACACATGAAAGCATGATTTTGAAAGGGGTCTGTCACATAAAGTATTTTTAGAGTTGAAAGGATTTCTCAACTAAACTTTGAATCAAGATTTAGGAGCTATTCTAATGATGTCTCTAGCTTGGATTGGTTGCTTAATTGTACCTTTCCATGTGTGATAATATGACTTTAGCTTGGATTGGCTATTTGATGTGCCTTTCAATGGATAGTGAGAAAACTTAAGATAATGACTATTCCAAGGGATTTACGCTTAGCACCAAGAGGATATTGCGATGGAAGCTCTCCCGTAGCTTGAGGTAGGGTTTTTAGTAGAATCTCCTTATCCCATACCTATGTGCCCCCATAGGATGATTGTGTATGGTATCGCTAAAAGATGTGAGAGTTTTGAAGGTTGTAGTTTGAAGCCATTGGGGCTTGATAATATTTTTGGAGGAGAAAGTTGTCATAAAAAAGAGTTTTCTGATGATATTAATAAAATCTCAGAAAAATATGCTAGAAAACCGGTCCAAAGGATGAAATACTATCCTAGACCTACTCCTTAGGATGTGCTCTTGGAAGAGTATGAACATATTATAAGTAATAGTTATAATGGAAAGGAAATCTATGAATGGAACATAGATGGTTATACAGATAGACAGATTTATACAACTGTACATAGAATGCTCATGTACATCACTATCTGTAAGGCTAACAAGAATAGTGATAAAACTATTGCTGATATGATAACAACAGGTTTCACTGGCCAACTAAAAGGTTGTTGGGATAACTATTTAAACTAGGAGCAACTGAATAAGATCCTCCAAGCTGCAAAACAGGAAAGAGAACAGGATTTCACCTAAAATGTTGTGTATACCCTTGTTCTTAATATTATAGAACATTTCTCAGGAAGATGGTCGGATAATAGCGAGACCATAAGAACTTTGCTCCAAAATTTTAGGTGCAAAACTCTCACATCTTTTAGATTCTATAAAGATGTTTTCCTTAACAGGGTTATAGAGTTGCCAGAGTGTAATAACACTCATTGGAAATCCAAGTTTATAGATGAATTACTAGCTCTATTTTCCAAAGGAGTTAGGAAAACTCTTAGAGGAGAGGGTCATAGTATTAACTATGATGATTATACCTATGGAAAACTCATAAGTGCCTGCATACAAGAAGGACTTTCTTTATTCATTGAAATCAAGTCGAATCAACAGATTAAAGGGCATCGTCTTAATGAAAGACAACAATTGGGAGAATTTTGTGAACAATTCACTTTAGACATCCCTATAGCAAATTCCAAAGATAAGAAGCATTCTTCCAAGAACAAATCTTCTAGAAAGGATTATAAAGAATGGAAGAAAAGGAGAATTGAAAAGAAAGAAAGAAGAGCTAAACCTTATAAGGAGAAGAAAAGATTTTATAAATCTAAACGAAATTTGACAAGTCTGATACTTGCCACAAATGTGGTAAATTTGGTCATTATTCTAAATATTGCAGAGTCAAGGAAAAAATCAAAAACCTTGATATTGATGATAATATCAAAGAATCTCTTTGCAAAATCATGCTTAATTCTGATTCAGGAAAATCAGAAACACGATATAGCAGTCAAGAGGAATCCTCTACAAGTGAAGATCTTAAAGCCCTTCACCAGAAAGATTATATATCTTCAGATGATGATTATTTTCCTTGTCAACAAGGGCTAAATTGCGAAAATGAAGGGGAAGAGGATGATCTTTATAAGATCTATTCCAGTTCAAGGAATTGAGTATCAATGTCATTGATAATGACAAAGTTATAGAGCTCTTACAAATTATAAAAGATCCAGAAATAAGAGCTCAGATTATTGATAATATTAGTAATACTTCCACCTCTAAGAATCATATTACAGAGTATATCCCTACCAAAGAAGGTCCATACACCATGGCGGAAGTCAAGAATCTCCTATTAGAAAGAAGGAAACTTATAAGTTCTCCTACTACTATCAGTGATCTGAAGCTGATAGAATCACTTAGGTTATGATGATCACCTTGTCTAATGTAGAATTCTATACGTGATGCTAGCCATACACATGAACTTAACATGAGAGACTTCTCGCATAGTAATAGTTCTAGGGTTGAAGGGCTTCTCTTACCTAATTGAACCAAAGGCTAGAGAGCCTTTATACCTAGGTTATGGATGGTGATAGTTGGTCACACATGGTCTAAAAGAGGTAATAGCATGGATTGGTTGTCCAGAACATCATTCCATAAATTTGAGTTAAAGTAGAGACTTAATGATTATCTTGTGGGATTTTTGCCTAGCACCAAGTGGATATTTAAAGGAGATGGAGGTTCCCACCTATTTGAGTTTGGGTTTTCATGGAGGTTCCCACATAGTTTAGTTTGGGCTTCCCACATGGGATCTCTCACCTAGAAGAGTAAGGATTTCCCCAAGTGTGTTTCATGAGATGGAAGCCTCACCTAGTGGAGTTTGGGTTTCTAGTAGCAATCTCTTTATCCTATAACTACATTCCCTGTAGGAAAGTTAGCTAGTACATCCGACTTAGCTAACAAACCGGTCCTACCTTAGGCAAGTGAACCAACCTTTGATGGTGTGGGTAACACCATGGGAAAGCATGTGATAACTCATATGTTCTCATGTCGGTGAAGACTATATCCCAATTAAACAAGATTAGTAATGAACTAAGATTGTGCTCAAGTAGCATCTCCTAGAGTTTAAACCTCATGGGCTAAGATTGTGCATAATGTAGCATTTCCTAGAGCCCAATGGAAGTAATGGTCTAAGATTGTGCTTTAAAGAGCATCCACTAGAGATCAAACTTAATTAACTAAGATTGTGCTTTAAGTAGCATCTCCTAGAGGTCAACTTAAGTGAACTAAGATGTACTTAGTGTAGTATATCCTAGAAGTATCTCATAGGGTCCCACCTTACAATGAACTTAGATTATACTTTAAGTAGCATCTCCAAGGGTTCAAGCATGATGAACTAGGATGTACCTAGTATAGTATCTCTTAGGGTTCAAAACAAGAAGGAACTAAAATAGACTTAGTAAAGTGTCTTCTAGAGTTCCCATGCTTTAAAAAGAGGGCTAGTCCTTAATTAAGGAACATGAGTATGATGACCTAAAGAAGTACTTAGTATGAGGGGTAATATGGGATGCTACTCATGCATTGCACAAGTATGACTTAATGTTACCTTATGAGTGTTGTCTTATATGATGTATGCTTAGATAGGATTGTGCTATAATTGCCTTCCTTGACATGATATGATTGACTAAGGTGATGGTTCCCTTGTCTTTATGAAGTAAGCTAGTACTTAGACCAAAGTAGGTTAAATATGACTATGATGACTTCAAGGTTATGCTTGGTGTGAAGGGTAGTATGGGATGCCTTTCATACATTGCACAAGTGTGCTTTGAGGTTATTTAAGAGTAAGGTTCCTTTATGGTAAGAAGAGCTTAAGAGTTGACCATGTATATAGGCTATAATTAAGATGACCAAAAATGGATACTTGGCTTGGGTGGTATTATGGGATGGTATTCATGCTTTGCACTTGTATGCTTTTGTGGTTACTTGAAAATGGTTCTATTATGATAGAGATGACTAAGAGTCAATTATGCTTATATGATGCTTATGTTGGAGACTTGGCTTATTATGATTATGACTTATCTCCTATGCTCTCTTATTATGTCTTATGTTGACCTATGATTATATGATACTTATGTTGGAGATTATGATATGACTATGCTATTATCGCTTATGCTTATGTCCTACGTTGACTAACCATTCTGAGATGCTTTTATGGTGTTGTGCTAGCTATCATACTTGGTACATTTTGTACTAACGCATATTGCCTACATTCGAATCAAATGTAGGGTTTGGAGACTTGAGTGATATCTTTAAGCTAGGTTTCTTAAGGAGCTAAGGAGTTGAAGATCTTGGTGAGTCCTCATACCTTCGAGGACCAACCAACGTTTTCATTTATGTCATTTCTTTATGTTTTGGACTTTGTATGGGCTGCTTCCCAAGACTTTTATTCAAGAGTTTATTAGCTGGTTTGAGACAAACCTTTAGTAAAGAATTCCGCTTGTTTATGAAAATGTTTTCGATTGTATGAATTTAAAGAAGTTTTAAATTTCCTGTACTTTTCTAGTATCTTATGTTATGATTATGCTAAGGGTTTGTATGAGACCTCTTTGGGGTCAAGTACGCCATGTTACATCTAGGGGATACCCCTGGGTCGTAACATTTCCTTTGCCTTTTCCTCCCTTGGTAGGGACCTTAGATGTCTTTGCCTTGGATGCAGCTGAATCCTCATTTATCACGACTCATCTTCCCCAATTACAGGGCGGCATATCTCTTCATGATATTTTGGGTCTAGCCATTTCTGCAAAACACATAGAAACATGTTAGAAATAATTCGAGAAAAATGCAGGAATGTAGTTGCAGAAAGACTTGCCAAACCAGTCGGTGAGTCACCGAGTCACTTAAGCGAGCCAGATCAGGCTCACCGAAAGTACCTGCGTGAAAATTTTCCATAATCAAGAAAGTTCGGCGATGCTCAGGGTCATTCGGCAAATCGCCGACACCAATCAGCGAGCTAGAAGTAGCCCGCCGAAATTTACAGTTTGTTTTAAAGGTTACGAGCACAGAAAGGACGATCAAAAGAACCTTTCGTTAAGTCGTCGAGTGAACCCGACGAGCTCAGGTTTCCCTACAAAAGTTACG
Organism: Solanum acaule; assembly: GCA_036250505.1. Lineage (NCBI taxonomy): Eukaryota > Viridiplantae > Streptophyta > Magnoliopsida > Solanales > Solanaceae > Solanum > Solanum acaule. Next base: position 18,121 of record JAJOOR010017286.1, read on the forward strand.
GAACAAATTTCGCCAAAACATGAAATTAAAGACTATTAAAGGAGGACTTCGGTGAACCACCGAACCACTCGGCGAGCTCGACGCAGCTCGCCAAACGGCCTAATGTGCCAGTTTTCAACCCCAATTCCCAAAATCAAGCCCGAAGCCTCCAAATTTAAAATCAAACACAAACATCATTCAATTAAAGGTATACCCATGCCCTCGGGGTTCTTAGACTTTCCCCAATTTGGCCAAAATTGGTCGTTCGATGACTTTTGCCCTTAACAATGACGTCAAACGCTCCATCATTGGGCAAATTACTTCAATTGGAAAAATTCGGGGTTACTTAGACTTCACCCCACAAGACCCAACACAAATAAACCGCGACCCAACAATTTAAAACTGATTTCAACAAACAAGACATGGGAATTGATCAATTTTAAGCCTTTAGGCACACATTTTAATTAAAACGGGCAAACGAACACATAAAGCAAGATTAAACTCATTACCCAACACAATTCAACAAAATATTACCTGTTGCATTTGATTTCAACCATAAAATTAAATTGTGGGGTTTGGAAAACAAACCTTAATGACAAATTTCAAGTTTGAAAAGCTAGGAAGCAAAGTTCTCCAATTGTGATTATGAAATCACACAATAATGCGGGTAAAAGAATAATGTGGAAGATTTAAAGTTTGGGTGAGAATGTATGAGAGTTAGAAACGATAGAAGATGAAGGATTTTGAAATGTTTAATCGGTGGCCTTTAAATCCTTTCCGTTCGCGGCACTATCGGCAGAGTAAGTCGAGCTCGCCAACCCACTCGGCGATACATCGAGTGGTATTTCCCTCGCCTAGTTTTACAGGCCTTCAGCAATTTTAGGGGTTCACACCGCGAATAAAGTCGGGCTCGCTGACCAGTTCAGCGAGTCGCCAATTAAGTATGCAGTCCGCCTAGTTTTAAAGGAGTCCCCTTCAAGCTTGGTGGTTCCAACGACAGTCCAAGTCGGGGCCACCGACCTATTCGGCATGTCGCCGACTGGACTTTTGGCTCGCCAAACTACCCATATTCCAACACTTTTCACTTTTCAACCTGTACAATCAACACACATTATTCAAAATCAAAAACTAAAGCATTAAAAACATGGGTTGCCTCCCAAGATATGCCTTAGTTAACATCGTGGCATGATGAGGATAACAAATCAAGCGTCATTTTGGGGGTTTGCCAGTATGTCACTAGGCAACACCCCTCGTTGTCTTGGATTCAAATGTATAGAAATTTGACCCATTTGGGTCTCCAACTGCTTAATAGAGACTGAATAAGTGGTCCCCGTCTGATTGAGAGTTGAGACATCCTCTTTCATATCTTTCAACACTTTGTCTGACCCTTCAACATTGTTGAGAATGTGTGAGAGCATATCTTCTGTATGGCCACCTTCAGATTCCTTGGGCTTTTGACGCTCATGGGGAGGGAAATACCTATCCTTGTCCCCCTTTCTTTCCTTCCAAGTGGTGTTACGATCACGCCAATATCTGTCACGGTCTCTCTAGCTCTCATCTCTGTTCCAACCTTGATTTCCACCTGGTCTTGGGTAGTTTGCATGATACCGTCCTCCTTGATTGGCTAGGAAGTTCTATTCCTCATTGTACAGCGCTTCAAATTTTGCTTCATCAGGGTTTACCCCACAAACACCCACAGCATTAACACTTTTTGTACAAACACCCACAGCATTAACACTCTTTGTACCAACACCCATGACATTTTTAGTCAAGATATCCAGTTGGGTCATCATTTTGGCCATGTTTTGGTCTCTCTCTTGATCCTTTTCGATCTTCTCTTTTGTCATTCAAAAATTGAGAGGAGAGACTTGGTCTTCACGAGTGTACCATGCCCTACTGATCTTGGTCAGGCAATCAAGTAGTTGTGATGCTACTTCATAAGGTTGTTGCATTATACCACCGGGAACATGTTGATCAGCAATTCCTTTGTTCACCGAGTTAAGGCTCCTATAGAAATATTGCAGCAACACATTATTTGGAAGTCCATGAGTTGGGTATTGCAGCACATAATTCTCAAACATTAGCCACGTCTCATGGATTGGCTCACCTTCCAAGCGTTTAAAAACTTGAATGCTATCTCTGAGTGTCATCATCTTCGATGGTGGGAAGAATCTCACTTGGAATGTTGTGATCAGTTCATCCCAAGAGGTGATGGAGTCCACTGGTCACTCAGATAACCATTTGGTGGCTTCACCCATCAAAGAGAATAGGAACAACCTGAGACAAACTGATTCTTGTGACATGTTCTTAAAAGAGAATGGACCACAAACATCCACGAAGTTTCGAACATGCTCATGGGGATACTGAAAAGCCCACCCCCCAAATAATCCCTTCAATTGTAGGAGCTGAAGCATTGAGCTAGTGATGTGAAAACAGTGTTTCCTTCAACTGGAGGTAGACGAATGGCACCTACACCACCCAACTAGATTGGGTCATTTACATCATTGAGGTTCCCAATATCGTCTTGATGACCCACTTGGCTACCATTACTCCCATTGACGCTCATCTTTTCATCTGTTTAACACAAGAAACACGAAACAAAAACTAAAGTAAGTCGATTCAACTACAGCAAAAAACATCACAATTCAACTTCAATAAAAGAATTTCTAAACAACATCACTCCCTGGCAGCAGCGCCATTTTGATTTAATGTTTCAATCACACCTCATCCAATTATAGGTGTAAATGATTGTTAAGCAGTATAAACCCCAACAAAGAGTAGGGGTCAAACCAACAGGGAGCGGTACATGTTTAAAGTTTTGTTATGAAGTACGAATGTGATCTAAATAGTTATAGGAATTGAAATTATCAAAAAATACAATTAAACAAGTCAAAGGGGTGACAACAAATGTCAAATGGGGGAGTTTAGTTTGCAATTATCAACTACAATGCAGTCAAACAATGATAAAATTACAACATGGAGAGGAATTCTTGGGATATGATCAATTATAGGCAAATTTCACATTATGGGTAATTGTAACTACTAATACATAGCTAAATATAAGTGGGTAGGCAAGACTATCAGTGAAATAGCTTTCTCTCGAAAAACTATCCTGCTTCAAGTGATTTCTTTCGAACATCAACAGGCATAGCAATTAAGAACAACCTACACCTTAATTCATCCACTCTCTCGAGCTAGATGGGTAGGATTGGGTTAAGGATTCACTCTCTCGAGCTGAACTCATGTCAACCCAATACCTACAAAACATTAATCACACGCCTTAGTCCTAAAACTTCTCTCTCTCGAGCAAGCTAAGAATGCAAAATTAGAATTACATCTGCAACTACAATTTATAAATTAAATCTCAGCTAATGATTACACCCACTTTAATATAGAATTTAGACTAGTAATTATCAATACCCAAAAGCTAATTCAACCCATAATCACATGATCACACCCTAAGAATTGGGGTATTAGCCGAGCATCATAAAAAGATAAAAACAATTACCAAATCAATTCTCCATCAACTGGATAAAAGTATTCAAGCCTTTACAATGCTCCAATTTGAAGAAAATTAACAACCCATCAGCAAAATCTGTGAATTGAGTCTCAAAAATCATTCAAGTCAGCTAGGCAACTCTCAAACTTCAAAGAAAAACTATTCTAAATGGTAGCAAGCTCCTCAATTTACAGTTCAAAATTCAATTTATGGTTGCCAAAAATTAGCCATGAAGGGCCATTAGGCGAGGTAAGTCGAGCTCACCGAGTGGTTCGGTGAACCGCCCTTTGCTCTCTTTTATAGCCTTTATGCATTGGATATCAGCATCCTCAAGTCCTGTAACTTTGGGCAATCAATCTTGTCATTGCAGAACAGATCAACGATTCGTCGACTGTCCATTTCTTGTCGTTGACTTGGATTTTTCCCTCAGGGTTGGCACACTAGAACTTTAGGCGGACTGACGAGCCACTCAGTAAATCGCCAAGTGGTCTTAGCGATCACCAGACTCGCCTTTCTCCACTTCTTCAGCTTATTTTGTTCCTTTTTGCCTGTTAGTGTCCTTGCTTTGCTCCTTAATCCACATACCTGGAAATCAAGGCATTAACATAATTTTATAACATAAATTAAGCATTTGAGAACACTAAAACTATCAATACAAAGCCCTAATTGAGTCCAAATCTAGAACTCATCTTATGCCAAGTACACGGAGTCAAGGAAATCCCCTGACGCCCTACGATCCAAAATTAATGAGAACTTTGAGAAGAATAGTTTGAAGAGGCGTAAATCTAGGGGTACAGAATGATCCTATCGAAGAGGGTCATGGTGAGGAAGCTGGGTTACAACCTCCTGGAGTTGTTAATGTACCAGCTCAAGTTAGAGGTGGTCATATAATTAAAAATGCAGAAAGGGTACATCATCCGCGAGCAACGACGGTGCGTGATAACTATAGGGTTAACTATGCTGAGGTTGGATCAACTACGCCCATTGTTCTTCCTCCACTACCTGCGAAACATAGATTTGTGGTGACTAACAGTCTTATGCAAATGCTTAAAGCAAGGGGGTTGTTCACTGGGTTACCTTCGGAAGATTTATACGATCACATGGCTAAATTGACAGGTGTCTGTAAGAGTAGTGTGGACGACTGGACTTGGATATGAACATTATAGGTTTGAGAGAATTCCCACTTTCGTTGACTAGTGATCTTGATGTGTGGTTTTCTAAGCTTCCATACAATTCAATATACACATGGAATCAACTGCACAAGGTGTTCATGGAGAAATACTTTTCGGTGTCCAAGAAGTTGATTTACAAAGATAAACTGAATAATTTCACGGCACTACCTGGAGAGTCAGTAAGTAGTTCTTGGGATAGGTTTACTGGATTCATGAGGAGTGTTCCGAATCATTGCATAGATGATGAGTCACTGAAGGAATACTTCTACAGAGGACAGGATTACAATGGAAAGGTTGGGTTAGATACTATTGTTGGAGGATCTTATAGTGAGTGCACTTTTGAGGGGATTTCCAAAAAACATGAGAGGATCTCCCAAAAAAATAAAGCATGGAGCACTAGGAAGGCAAATACTTGTAAAAGCAAGTTTGATGTCCAAACTTCACCAAGTCAATCCAATAATGATATTCGTGAAGAGATGGATCAAATAAGGACTGAAATTGGCTTGTTACTAAATCATGTGACTGGAAGTGCAGAGAAAGTGAATGCATTAACTTATCTGACTAGAACTCCACCACCGCCAGTTGAGGAGTACTACTATGAAGAGGATGGAAATTTGGTGAATGATCAGACGGGGGGTTTTCGAACCAACGCCCAAGGTTCCAATTTGGATAATTGGCACCAAGGTCAAGGAAACCAAGGTCGAAACTATGGCAACTACAACCGTTAAGGAAACTATGTCCAGGATGGGAACTTCAATCGTGATAACAATTACAACCGGAACAACTATGGCAACATGAATTAGTAGGTTGGGCCCTATATTCCACCTACTAATAGAGAGGCTGGTAGTATTATGACTTGCATTGAAGATATGATGCAAAAGATGAAGAAGAAGCTTGATGCGACAAATGAAAATGTGAAAGATATGCGTAATGATTTATCTGGGATTGGTCAGAAAGTTGATGCCCATGTAGTGTCAATCAAGAAACTTGCGCAACAGTTTAGTCAGTTGTCCGCTACTGTGAAGCCACGCCAGACGGGCACACCTTCTAGCAAGACCATCCAAAATCCTAAAAATGATGGGCATTGTATGGCAGTCACTACTCGTAGAGGAAAACAGACTATAGATCACCCCATACCGTCTAAGTTCAAAAGAGTGATGGACAATGTTGCGAATGAGATTGAGGTCACTGAAGATCCGGAAGATGATACCGAAAAGGAAGCTAAGGTGACCTAAAAAGTTGTTTCCATGCCTAGAACTCCACCTCCCTTCCCACAAAGGTTGGTGAAAAATGCTGAAGAAGGAAAATATCATAGGTTCATCGATATGTTGAAGCAACTATCCATAAATTTCCCTTTGATAGAATCTTTTGAACAAATTCCTAGATATGAGAAATTCATGAAAGACTTGGTGACCTAAAAGAGGGCAGTCAATTTTGAGAATGAATAAAGGTTGCAACATTGTAGTGCCACTGCCACTAGGTCACTTGTGTAGAAGAAAGAGGATCCTGGAGCCCTCACTTTTCCTTGTACCATTGGGATGTAGCACTTTGCGAAATCTTTATGTGATTTGGGTGCTAGTAATAATTTGATGCCATTGTTGATTTATAAGAAGTTGGGTTTAGGATCTCCAAAGCCTACTGCAATGCGTTTACTTTTGGCCGATAGAATTGTGAATAGGCCTATTGGAGTGCTCCAAGATGTCCTTGTGACAGTGAAGTCATTCATCTTTCTGGCGGATTTTGTGATACTAGATTGTGAGGTTGATTTTGAGGTCCCCATCATCTAAAGGATACCATTTCTTACTACTGGGTGTGCGTTGGTCGATATGGAAAGAGGGAAAATGATGTTTTGATTAAACAATGAGGAGGTACATTTTAACATCTGTAGGTCTATGAAGCTTGAAAGTGATCATAAGTCGGTGTTACTGGTAAATAATACAGTAGAGCAAGGATATGAAGTGTCCATTGGCGAGAGGTTAGGTGTTGAGGCACTAGCAGCTGTGATGATGAATTTTGACAGTGATTGTATTGATGACTATGATGAGCTAGTTGCTGCACTTGATAGGTTTGAGTTTTGTTTCAAACAAAAATGGTTGGAATTAGACATGAAGAATCGAGACACCTTACCTGCAAAACAGTCTGTTAATGAGCCTCCAAAACTGGAACTTAAGGTTCTTCTATCCCACTTGCGGTACGTATTTTTGGGACAAAATAACACTTTGCTTGTAATCATTGTTGCTGACTTGAGTGTAGGGAAAATAGAGGCCATGGCATCTGTACTGAAGCGGTTTAAGAGGTCTATTAGATGGACTATTACAGACATTATTAGGATTCCTCAGGGAATTTATTCTCACAAAATTCAACTCATGCCGGAGAGCAAGCCAAGTATTAAGCATCAAAGGAGACTGAATCCCCATGCAAGAAGTTGTGAAAAAAGGAGATCATTAATTGGCTAGATGCTGGAATCATATATCATATTGTTGATAGTAGTTGGGTCTGCCCAATCCAATGCATGCCAAACAAATGAGGAATCACTGTGGTTCCTAATGCTATAAATGAGCTTGTTCCAATGAGGCCAGTGACTGGTTGGAGAGTGTGTATGGACTACCGCAACTTAAATGCATGGACTGAGAAAGACCATTTTTGAATGTCGTTTATTGATCAGAAGCTAAATCGTCTCACTGGTAAGGGTTATAATTGTTTTCTAGATGGGTTATTCGAGCTACAATCAAATCTCCCTAGCACCGGAAGACCAAGAGAAGACAACCTTCACTTGTCCTTATGGTACTTTTGCCTTCAAAAAGATCCCATTTGGGTTATGTAATGCTCCAGTGAATTTTCAGCGTTGTATGATGTCAATATTTTCAGATATGGTGGAGGACATAATAGAGGTATTTATGGATGATTTCTCTGTATTAGGTGACTTATTTGATGGCTGTTTGACACATTTGGCTGAGGTACTAAAACGGTGCGAATAGTGCAATCTTGTGCTAAATTGGGAAAAGTGCCTATTTATGGTGAAAGAGGGTATAGTATTGGTTCATCAGATTTCGCAGAAAGGTATTGAGGTTGATAGAGGTAAAGTTGAGGTAATAGAAAAACATCCACCACCCATCTCTGTAAAAGGTGTTAGAAGGTTTCTTGGGCATGCAGGTTTGTACCGGAGGTTCATAAAAGATTTCTCTAAAATTGCACACCCATTGTACAGGCTACGTGTGAAGGAGTGTAAGTTTGATTTTGATGATGCTTGTCTGAGAGCATTTGGAGAGTTAAAAGAAAAGTTGACTTCCGCACCTATCATTATTTCACCGGATTGGGGGAAACTGTTTGAATTTATGTGTTATGCAAGTGGGGTAGCTCTTGGTGTAGTCTTGGGTTAGAGGCGAGATAAAATGCTTCATCGGATTTACTATGCAAGCAAAGCTCTGAATCAGGCTCAAAAGAACTACATTGTGACTGAATAGGAACTGTTTGTTGTGGTTTTCGCATTAGAAAAGTTTAGATCCTATTTGCTTGGAATGATGGTTATTGTGCATACTGATCATTTTTCATTGAGGTATCTGATGGCTAAGAAGGATGCCAAACCGAGATAGATTAGATGGGTTCTTCTATTGCAAGAGTTCAATTTTGAAGTAAAGGATAAAAAGGGAACAGAAAATCAAGTCGTTGGTCACTTGTCTAGACTAGAGGAGAAAGGTATGATCAAGCTAGAAGATGGGATTGAGATTAATAATGCGTTCCCTAATGAGCAGGTATTGGTTGCTTCTTATGACCTTATTCGGTATTTTGCAGACTTCACTAATTATTTGGTAAGTGATTGGGTATCTTTGAATCTGTCATTTCACCAAAGAAAGAAATTCATATCTGATGTGAAGAAATTATTTTGGGAAGAGCCTTACTTGTTTTGTGTTTGTTCTGATGGGATTATTCGTCGCTGTGTGCCCGAGGTTGAGATGATGAGTATACTAGAGGTGTGTCTTTCATCGCCTATTGGTAGGCACCATAGTGGTATCCGAACATCCCATAAAATTGAGTAGTGTGGGTATTACTGGCCTACCATCCACCAAAATGCTCACGATTTCACCAAGTCTTGTGATTGTTGCCAACGAGAAGGAGGAATTTCAAGGAAGCAAGAACTACCAATAAACCCGATATTTGTGATTGAGTTATTTGTTATTTGGGGTCTTGACTTCATGTGTCCGTTTGTCAGTTCTCATTGGATGAAATATATTCTTGTTACGGTTGATAATGTATCAAAATGGGTGGAAGCAATTGCGCGTTCAAACAATGAGGGAAAGAGTGTCACCGCATTCCTGAAAAAGAATATCTTATCCAAATTTGGTACACCTAGGGTATTTATCAGCGATGGAGGTTCTCACTTTTGTAACAAGTTGTTCAAGGTGTTGGTAGAGAAGTATGGTGTTCGTCATAGTGTAGCAACCCCTTAACATCTGCAGTCTAGTGGACAAGTCGAAGTGTCAAATAGAGAGATAAAGCAAATCCTTGCAAAGACTCTGAATGCCAACAGAACTGACTGGTCAAGAAGGTTGATGATGCTCTATGAGCCTATCGCACTGCATTCAAGACTACCATATGTATGTACCCCTACCAACTTGTATATGGGAAGTCTTGTTATCTGCCTTTAGAGCTAGAGCATAAAGCGATGTGGGCACTCAAGAAGTTGAATTTGGACTGAGGCGCCGCTTCAAGTCACAAAATGAATGAGATGAATGAGCTCGATGAGTTCCGCCTAAAAGCATATGCGAGTTCATCCTTCTACAAGGAGAAGATGAAGAATTACCATGATCAAAAGATCACAAAGCGTGAATTTGCTCTCGGTTATCTAGTATTGTTATTTAACTCAAGGTTGCGCTTGTTTCCAAGCAAACTCAAGTCCAAGAGGACCGGGCCATTCAACGTAACCCAAGTATTTCTACATGGAGCGGTTGAACTCGAAAAGAAGGATGGAACGAAGTTCAAGGTGAACGGTCAGAGGATAAAGATCTACTTGGGAAAATCTAAGAGTGTCAATGAGGTGATAGTGGAATGAGGTTTAGGTGAAGTCTTACTAACCAAGGTGTCTACGTCGTGCCGCGGCGTAAAATCAAGCACTGATTGGGAGGCAACCCAAAATGTATAATCTAGCCAACCATAGAAATTTTCTTTTCACTATAGGGAGTTTTTCCTAGATTTGTAGTTTTCTAGCTAGATTCTTATTAATTTTGAGTTTTAGTGTTTCCTAGATCGTAATAGAATATGGTACGTGTCTAAAAAGTGTACAGAAATGTAAAACAGAAGACCTAATGTTTGCTACGTGTGTAGGGAAGAAAAGGAAAATCTACAAAATATGAGATGATGCAGTGGTCTACGGTTCCCATCGATGGTCCGTTGTTCCATCGACGGACCGTGGTTGTTATCCGTAGATCATAGGTATGTCTCTATATTTCACTAAGTGTAAGGGTGATTCACGGAACCCATCAACGAACCATCGATTGACTCACAGACCGTCAACGGGGTTTCGTGGGTCAAAGTTAGGGTTACAGTCGACCCGACCCAGACCACATTAAAAGTAAAAACCCTTCATATTAAATTAATCCCTTATTTCCCTCTATTCCCTCAACGGTTTCAAATCGTTAAAATTCCAAAAATTCATCCATTAATCCCCCCATTCACTCCCATATATCCTCCTCTTCTATTTCTATTTCCCCAAACTTTCCTAAATCTGCCCAAAGATTCATTTTCTCTAAGAAATTCCCCCATTTCTACCAAGAAACCAAGGTCTGGGTTAAGTGTCAAGTTTGTTTGAGTTGTAATAAGAAACCACTGATCTACGAACGCACAAACTTTGTTTACTTGTAAGGTAATCTATTTCACCAAAACTTTAAATTTTTCATTGTTTAAACTTGAAGTCACACAGTTGAACTTGACCTTGGGTAGGTAATTTCTTGTATAATTGTTGAAATCTAATTTAGATACTACCCTAGGAACAATGGTGTGTGAGTGTGTTGTAAATTTCAATTGAATAAGTGGATTTGATCTATCTAGTTGGAAGTTTTGACTTAGGGTTTCGTTGTCTCTGTCTTAGAAGTCAAATTTTTCATAATCGAAACCCTAAGGATGATAAACTACCACATAATACGTTGAAATACATGTTTAGACTTAAAATTGTTGTGGATTGTTGTTTTAAATATGTTCGTTGAAAAGTGGAATCACAAGTTTGCACAACACTAATCGATGTCCTGAACCCACGGATCGTAGGTAAATCTACGGACCGCAGGTCGTGGTCTGTAAATCAATTGCACAAAAAATTTGGCTAAGTTATGAACCACGGTGTTGACTATGGTCCGTCGTTTGATCAACAGACCGTTCTACACATTCGTGGTTCCCTATCAGAAACTCAAAAATCTGATTTCGAGACCTACGGAGGGGACCCATGGTCCTTCGTTTAATCGACGGTCCGTAGGTATCCACCATAGATCAAAAAACAGCTACTGCCCCTAAATTATTTTTTTTTTTTCTAGGTCCAAATGGTATTCTAAAATTTTTTCATGAGTCTTTTTGTGTTCCTTAAGTACTAACTAATCTTCCACGGGTACCATGGTGCCTAAAGAACCACCCAGTACTCATAAGAGGGGCAAGTCCAAATCAGTAGCACCCTCGTTCCGACTCATCTATGAGTCTAGTGGGGACGAGTACTTTTCAAAGACCACCAGAGGCTCCCCCGCTGCCCTCGTGACTACAAGGAACATGAGTAGGCAAGTGATATCATCTGGTTTCCTGGTCGAGGTCACTGCCCCCAGTCCGAGGAGGGGGCCTCACCTACAGGAGAGTCGGAGTCTGGCTCCAATTCATATTCTGGCTCTAGTTCTAGTGGCACATCCGATTCTATCTCCGATGCCACTAGTAAGAGGGATGCTCAGTACCGCTCTGTACGAGAGTTAATCTAGTACACAGTGCCACAAAGCCAAACAAGTGTTGCATCAAGGGGAAATATCAGATATATATATAGACGATAAGGCACTGAATGATCATCGTAAGGTTGCCCGTCTAGTTATTGAGAAAAGTCTAGTTCTAACAGGGAGCCTCCACATAATGCCCTCTATCCATGCACTATTCCAACATCATTTATGTGAATGGATGGCTACAAACCCTGGGAGTTGAAACAAGGAGATGGTGCGTGTGTTCTATGCTTCATATTCTGCATCAATCACTAATTCCTTGTCACCACGAGTCAATGCTTTGGCTCAGCCGCCCCTCCTGACCACTATGGTGTGGGGCCTCCTAGTTGATATTTATAAGACCACCATCTGTCGTTTTATTTATGGCCCGTAACATGCTCAACCTATCAATACAACAGAGTATGACTACCAGATGGGGTTAGTTCAGGGAAAAGCAATTCGGGACACTGAGAAGAGAGATTTAGTACTTTGTTGGATAGCCCGGCATATTGATGAGGAAAGAGAGCATCGAGTGGGTATAGAATATGCAGTTGCCAATTAGAAAGGCGACTTTGAGTTTTGGGGCCAAATTTTTGTGGTCCATCATCTGTACGAGACTGTCCCTTACACATGCGAACAATGTCGTTACTTGAGATTGGGCGGTGATGCTTTATGCACTACTAGCAGGGCTGGAGATCGACTTTGCCTTGATCATCCTTTCAAAGATTCATGAGAGGGCCTTAAGAAGGACCACCACATTGCCTTTCTCTTGCCTGATCTTCTGCTTATGCAGAGAGTCGACTGTGTCGATATGGCACTCTGATAGATTAGTCGAGGTGACAAAGACTATGGAAGTTGGGCTGATCGAGGATGACACAAACCCCGCTACCCTGCGTCGAAGTACACCAGTTGCAGTTCCTCCCCTAGGTGCTGACTTAGTTCGAGAGGTTGAGTAGGTTACGGTGACACAAGCTGATGACACTACCATACCTCCCACTACGATCACCCTTCCACCACTACCAGTTAGGCTGTGATCTCATCACGAGCCACTCCCCTTGACGAACCACTCTAGTACCTCTAGCCCGAATCTAGAAACTGGAGACTCAGATGGCCACCTAGATGCAGCACATGAGACAATGGGTTTAAAGATCTGTTGAGAAGTTCGAGGCTCATCTAGAGAGGATGATGGATGAAAATATTCAGGCGATCCACGAGAGGTTAGATGCATTTGACATAAGAGTGTTGGAGAGGCTTGAGCCCACCGTGGATAACACTACCTTCTAGATAGAGTTGCCTAGGCTCTATGCTGATGTTGATGCTCTTCTAGCCCCTGTTTATATAAGCAGCTGACCCTTCCCGTGCGGCTGGAAAGTGCACTCGCTCCTTCGACACTACTTCTGACGCGAATGAGACTCGATGGGCATGAAAGAGGGAGCGGCAGTAGTTAGAGTCAACCTAGAGACAATCGATTATTTATGAGGAGCTACGGCAGCAGAGGGCCCAAGAGATAGATATTGGCCCATTTGGTTCGAAGAGCACTACTGATGGTGTTCCCACTATTGATGAGGGAGCTACTGATGGCGTTCCTATTGTTGATCCAGCGATTTTGGGAAATCAAACCCACCCGCTTCTTGATGGGTCTTCGGCACCTATAGGCCACATGTTTGCTTCACCCTTTGTTTTATGGTTTTTGTTCATTGAGGCTAATTGCACCATTTTTTCGTGGGGGTGGGGTAAATTGATTGTGAGTGATAGCGTGAAATCTGAGTAACCCAACTCATAACCTTCCCTTGGGGTTTTCTTGCCCGTGTTCTTTTTCCACAAGGGGCTATTTTACTTTTCTATTGGACCGACATGTGTAGAATTGTATGTGTAGAAGTATATAGAAAGAATGAAAGCTTGATGGCATAAGAGCATGAAATTGATACTTGTCCAAAAATTTTGAAAATGTGCCAGATCTATAGGCTGAATTAGTTGAATGTGTTGGATCTTCACGTTACATGATAGGAACCAGTATGATAGCATGCCTTAAGCTAAACCTTGAACTACGTGCTTCAATAATTCGATAATGAAACAATGTGCCAAGTGTGTGTGATGAGATTTTGTATATTTATGCAGTATGTGCCAATCTAGAACTTGCCTCGTTGGTCCTGTTAAGATAATCTAGGCTACGAATTAGGAAATGATCATAGGCCCTTGTTCTAATAAGTCCACTTAAGCCTAAAAAAATCCAACCAAAAGAAGTAAATTCTCCCTTTGATCCTGTAATGACTCGGAAAACTAGTAGGTGAAACTAGAGCCTAATGAGTGTGTGATTAAGTTTGATATGGGGTTTGAAGTTGTAAAATGAGTTCACAGGCATAGGTTGAGGGGTTTAGGGGTTAAACGTCAAGGTACGACTCCCCAAGGACCAACCAAGGGTCCTTGAGGAGGACCCTAAAGTCTAACCCCAAAAGCTACCAAAAACCAAAAGCTGTCAAAAATTTCATGACTTACGGATGGGACCTACATCCTGTAGGTCCATCCACGCCACGTGGGAATGGTCCATAGGTCAAGGGCCCAAATGGTGACTTGCTGACCTAGACCACGGACCTGCAGGATGGGGCGTCACCCCACCTACGGTCCGTAAACTGCCCAATCTCGGCCTAGTTAGGGGCAATGTGGTAAAATCCTAATTAATTAGGTTTTAGTTGGGGATGGTTATTATTGATTTATTAGAGTTATTTAAGGCTTTTAAAAGTATTAAACTCCTTTTTGAATTCATTATTTCCAAAACACTCTAGAAACCACCATTTGAAAAGAAGGAGTGAAGGTTTCAAGCTCAAGATCTCACCTCTCACCCAATTTTCGTGGAGTTTCTTCCATAAAGGTATGGTAGTCTTCATCCTTGATTAAGTTTCATTCAAGGAGCCCTTTCAAAAGATGATTTGAAGTTTCAAAAATCCCTCAAAAGCTATGGTTTCAATCCAAGCATGGGTTCAATTTCAAAAACATTTTCAAAGGTTTATATGTGATGAATTATGAATGAATGTTTGAATTAATGATGAATTGTGATGAATTCCCCCTATGAACCCATGTTTTCCCTAAAATACTAAATTGGTAGTTTGTGATTTGGGTTGATTGATTATGGGATCATGTTGAATTGTTTATGTCTATAGTGAATTAGTTATTGAATCATGATATTTCCCTTATCTAATGTAGTATTCTAGGTGTTTGGGTTTAGATTGATTCATAGCCTTGAAGGGCAAAGTATGAAGGATATATGTATGATTATGATGTGAAGTATATGCATGTGGTTACAATGAAAGTATTATGATCATATTTAGAATGCAATTGTGTTATTATTGAAAGCTTATTCTCAATTAACACTTATGAATGATGATGATAAAATGTGAAGGGTTTCTATAATGTGATGTTACATCTTGAATTGGTAGGCTTAGACATCCTCTTCTTGTGTGAATGAAAGTAATGTTTAATAATGTACCTTGAATTGGTAGGCTTAGACATCCTCTTCTTGTGTTACTAATGTATGTTGACTTAATGAACATGAATCGATAGGCCAATGGCATTCCTTTCATAAATGACTAATCAATGTGTTCTGAGGCTATGTCTTGAATCGATAGGTTTATGGCATTCATTTCATAATGAGCCAGTGAACTAATGTAATGATGACTCTTGAATAGATAGGTTTATGGCATTCCTTTACTAAACAGTCAACGAACTAATGTAATGATGAATCTTGAATCGGTAGGCTTATGGCATTCCTTTCATGAGGATTCAATGAGCTATCTTAATAATGTACCATTAATCGATAGGCTTATGACATTCCTTTCATGTGTAATAATGTACCTTGGGTCGATAGGCTAATGGCATTCCTCTCAAGTACAATAGTGTTAAATGTGAATGAACTACTCTATGGGAATAAAGGCTAAGCACCGAGTGGATATGGTAAGATGGAAGCTCTCCGCACGTTAGGCTTGGGTTTCCATGAACATATTTCTTATCCCATAACTATGTGTGCATATAGGATATTAGCTAGTGGATCCACCTAAGCTAAAATGTTACCAGTCCTACCTTAGGCAAGTAGACCAACCCTTAAGATATGGGATAGTACATCAGATTCACTGGTAAGCTCACATGGTCTATGTCGGTTAATGCTTATTCCCATCATGTGAGATACGTGCTACGGTTACTTGACAAGTTTTATGAAGTGTGGGTGGTAGTATGGGATGACATGCATGCATTGCACGAGTAGGCTTTGAGAGAGCTATGGTGTGATTCTTCAATGTTGTAATGTCTAATGAATGAATGTGCTCTGAATGAAGCTAATGAAGAATTTTGACTTATATGCATAATGTGATGATGCATGCTTTACTTGGATTGTATTATGAGTTATTTTCCTTGTCATGACTTATGAAATGTTTATGTTCTGTATGTGTGGGTATTGTCTAAAGATGAAAAGGAAGAATGGTAAGTTCATCTAAGGTGACCTCAAAGTGATACTTAGTGGGAATAGTAGTATGGGATGCTATTCTCACATTGCACAAGTATAAGTTAAGGGTTGCTTGAGGTGAATGTTCTAATGTGATGATTATGCTTGTATATTATGCCTCTTATATTTATGTTCATGACATTTCTCAAAATTGGCATTTAGCATGATTTTAAAATAAAATGTCCTTTTTAAGCATGGTTTTTGCATGGCTATCATACTTAGTACATTAGATGTGCTAACCCATATTCTTCTATTTTTTTTTACAAAGTGTAGGTTCCGGCATTTGAGTTGATAATCTCTAGTTCAAGGGTTTGGATTGAGTTCTTCCAAGGGTAGTGGTATGTCCTCATGGATTCGAGGACAAGGGCTTTATTGATGTTCCTTTTCTTCATTGTACTAGATATTTGTTAGACTTTTATTATAAAGGGTCGTGACCCTACTTTTGATTCAAAGATTGTTTTTAGATGGCCATGTGAGACTGGAAGACTTCCGCTGTTTTAAATGATATTTTTTATTGTATGAATTTAAAAGAGTTTAAATTCCACACTATTTCTATTATCTTATCTGATGACATGCTATGAGGTTTGTATGAGACTTTTTGAAGTATTGTATGTCGTGTCACGTCCGGGGTGTAGGCTCGGGTCATGACAGATCCAAATGTTTGAGCTTTATGAATACCATTTATTTCAATAAACCTAACTCACCTTCCCTAAAAGATTGTTTGGGCCCTAGTCCCTCATTGGACATGTGCACCTTAACTTTGGCCAATAGCCTAATTTGAGGATGGCTAATTCAGAAGTTACCTTAATCTCGGCACTAGTCTGACTTAGGACTTTGTGCACCTCAACTCATGCAAAATACATAAGTTTAGGGTGGCTATAAAAAAGGAAGCTGAAAGAAAAGGGTATGAAAAGAGTTGTGCATAGAAGAAGAAAGAAGATAGAAAACGGATAGAATAAGATGTGACTGAATTCAAACGAAACAAAACATGTGATAATGAGGTTGAATAACAGAGAAAGAATAAGTAAAAGAAAAATAAAAGTGTAACTAAAAGTGAAAAAGAATAATGAAAAAGTCAAAGTCACATATGTGCTGAAATAAGTCAAGAAAAAGAGCAAAAAATGAAAAGAAGTCGAAAGTGGTTGAGAAAAGAGGTAAATAGCCAATCTAATGTCAAGGAAGGAAGAAAGTCACTAAAAATACCCCAATGTATCCTATTTGACCTGAGCCTACATTACAAGCTAAGAAAGTCCTATAGTGATCCTAGTGACTAGTCTAGAGAGTCGATGCAGTAAAAATAAGGTCAAGCCTATGGTATTGAGAACTAACTATATTTGGATTTACTTCTGAGCATGAGTGTTTAGTGAATCCTTAAGTTTAAATATCAGATTGTTGTGTGAAAAAGGATTTCACTGATGTGAGGGCACTAGTTATATTGTTCTAGAGTTGGTACCTTGGTGATTGTTGAAAGTGTATGTGGTGATATCTATTCATCTGTCTATGTCATGTTTTGATCTGCATGAGTTAGCTTATTGAGTCTTATTGGAAAGATTTTCACTAAGTGGAGGAATTGATTGAGAAAGCCATGTGATTGCTTGAGTTTGTATGTTTGCTTCAACATAAGTGTCGTTTAGAGTTTTAGTGTGTCGCTTGAGGACAAACAACAATTTTAAGTTGAGGGTACATATACAGTGAGTTTACGCTATTTTTGATGCATTTCACTTGGAGTTTGTGTTAGTCTTGGACTATTTGTTTTTAGATGTGATTGTATTTGGTCTCATTTTACAGGAAATAGCTTCAGAAGCGGTTCAGAGAGAAAATAACTAAAGTGGCAGCAATAGCAGTCGACAAAGCCAACCACGTACCGTTGTTCCAGTGACGGGCCGTAGGGGGAGGATTGTGGATGTGAATTCAAGGATGTATGACCAATTGTGGAACTATAGAGGCAAATGATGCCCCGTAGAGTGAATGACGGACCGTCGATTTATGGCCGTCATTTGATCTAGAGAATTGAAGTTCCAGTACTTGAACCATGGAAGAACATGACGGACCATAGTCTATTCCACAAACCATAGGTGGAAACCATCGTTTGAAGAGCCTGAAATGTTTTCTAAGTGAAAAACCACAGTGGTGAACCACGGACCGTAGGCTGATCCACGATCCGTAGGTGGAGTCATCGATCAGAAACCGCGTGTTACCCAATTTTCCTTATTTCGTTTTCCTACTGGGTTAAGGATTTAAACTCTTTAAATATGGTTTGTAATTTTCGGTTTTGGCAGTTAGACAATATTGGAGACTATTAGTTTTGGGTTTTTGGAATTATTTTGCAAACACTTTGTCATTTTAATTCCGGAAGCTAGTTTATGCAATTTACACTTTGAATTTCAATTCAAGATTTCGGTTTTCATCTATTATAATTGTAAGTTCATGATTTCTCTTAGTAAACCTAATATGAATTGTGAATTCTCAAGGATGAGTAGCTAAATCCACAACTAGGGTTGTGGAAACCATGAGCAATTAACAACGTATTACTAATAAATAATTAATTCTTGAATAGTGTTTATGCATGTATTGTTAATCTTTTTGTTTAAAAGTCTTTCTAGCGTTGCGCAACGTTAGAACTCGCGTCATTCCTACTTGCGTTACCTAAGGGGGGGGGGGTAATGAATGAGAAAAAGATTAAACAAAAGAGATTTAGTTAAGGATTTGCTGCTATCTAATAGTCTAACTTTAATCAGTTGACGTGAGGGTTAATGTCTATGATGAAGGTTATGCTTATGATTATGTTATTGCCTTTTTATGGTAATGTCTTATGTTGGCTAATCATTATGTTATGCTCTAATGATGTTATGCTAGCTATCATATTTAGTACATTTTGTACTACCGCATACTCTTGCCTACATTCTCATCCAATGTAGGGTTCGGCAATTTTGAGTTCCATTCTTGAAGATAGGTTTCTAAGAAGTGCAAGGAGTTGAAGACTTGGTGAGTCCTCATAGCTTCTAGGATTTGATCACCTTTCCTTATCTCTTTTATTTTCATGTCTTGAGACTATTGTATGCGTTGTAGCCCAAGAGTATTCAAAGTTGTATTAGATGGTTTGAGACAAGTGTAGTAAGACTTCCACTTTGCTTTTATAAAGACTTCGATTGTATGGATAAAGTTTTAAAATTTCCATACTTTTCTATTATCTTATGTTATAATATTCTAAATGGCTTGTATGAGAAGCCTTTGAGGTCGAGTACGCCATGTTACATCTAGGGTGTACTCCTGGGTCGTTACAAACTTGGTATCAAAGCACAAGGTATAGAATGGTTCTAGGATGTCTCAAACCATGTCTAGTAGAGTCTTGTTGATAAATGTGAAGTGCACCACATTTATGAACAGGAGGCTATTAGATGTTTAGGAAATCTCACTTCTTCATTTTCTAAGTCGTGCCATAGAGTTTGTCTCTATTAGGTCTTTCTCCTAATCCGTTCCCTATGGTTTTCAGGGTATGTCTAATAAAAGGGCAAATGCTAGGAGAGATGAGGAAGGTAATGTAGATCAAGAGGTTCCTATCCAAGTTTCACCCCAAGCTCCTCCTCAAGCTCCAATTGACCCTATAGAGTAGAATGTTACCCATGCGTAGTTTAGGTCAACTATCTAGATGTTGGCTCAAGTCGTCATAGCTCAAGCAAACAGAGAAGTTGTAGCTCCAGTGAATCTTAATATGAATTCCGCGTCTTCTAGAGTGAGGGATTTTGCAAGAATGAACCCTCCCGAGTTTCTTGGTTCCAAAGTGGGAGAGGATCGTCAAGAATTTTTTTTAGAGGCTTATAAAATAATTGATTCCCTGGGGGTGACTTCGGTAGAGAAAGCAGAGTTAGCCGCTTACCAATTGGAGAGTGTGGCTCAAGTTTGGTATGCTCAATGAAAGAGAAATAGGCCGGTAGGAGCGGGTCCCATAAAGTGGGAAGTGTTTAAATCAGCATTCCTTGACAAATTATTTCCCCGAAAGTTGAGGGAGGCTAAGGTAGAAGAATTTATTACCCTTAGGCAACGTAGCAAGAGCATTAAGAAATATGCCTTGAATTTCACCCAACTATCCAAGTATTCTCCATCTATGGTGGCGGATTCAAGGGATGAAATAAGTAGATTTTTGACGGGTGTGTCCGACTTGGTTGAAGAACAATGTCGTACAGCAATGCTCCATCATGACATTGATATCTCAAGGCTCATGGTATATGCTTAACAAATTTAGGAGTCAGAACTAAAGAAAAGGAATAGAGAGGTAGAAAGGGCTAGGACCGGTGATGTGAATTTCTCCAATGCTATATCTGATGGATATGGTCAACCTAGGACCCAACAAAAGCTTTCTAATATAGTTTCCCCCAATACTTGATTAATATTAACGTCTCAAGCACACCTCATCCAATTCTACGTGTAAACGGTCGTTAAGCAATTTAAAACCCAACAAATGAGTTGGGGTCGAATCCCACAGGGAGCGGTACGTGTTCAAATTCAATTAAGAAGTATGAATGTGATCTAACTAGATATAGGAATAGAAATTATTGAAAAAAGACATGAAACAAATCTAAAGGGGTGACATGAATGTCAGATGGGGGGTTTTGGTTTGCAATTATCAACTACAACGCAGTCACAAACAAATTGAAATAATCAATAAGGAGAGGAATTC
>JAJOOR010017287.1:0-28662 GCA_036250505.1 Solanum acaule
CCCCCCCCCCCCCCCCCCCACCTCTCTTTGGGGAATAATTAAGAATTGTAAATTATTTAAACTCAAAAGATGGAGTCAATAAGCAATCTTTTTTTGGTTTTATCATTGACCAAAAGCAAAAGATAAAGCAAATACGTGACTTTATAAAGTGGCATTATACAAACATTATTATTATTATTAATTAAATCTTCCTATGAAAGTGACTCCCAATAATGCCAAACCTTGCTGATTAGTTTGCATTGGAAAAATCAAACAACCAAAATTATTATCGTCAGACCTCGCTATAACAATCATTATTTATAACAATATCTAGTTGAGTCGAGAATCTATTAAAAGTATTTTATTTTTTTTGCCTTCACACGATAGGAGTAAGGTCTCTATAGACACCACCCTCTGCATATCTCATTTGTGTTATTACATTGAGTATGATGTTATTGTATAATTATAACATTATTGTTATAAAAGGTTTATTGGTGGTATATTTATTATATGCCACATAATTTGCTTTCCTGCAACGTAACCTTAAAAAGATATTTCTTTTCCTATGATAAATAATTTTTAATTATTATCATCCTTTCATTTTTAAAACATTGTGGGGTATGTTTGGCAAGTGGCATGGCCAAATTTTCAAGTAATGGATTAGAATGCCACATTTGTAAACATGGACAATCAATTGGTTCAACTTATCCATATTAGTTGGATTGGGGCCCATTATAAAGGCCCATTTTTTCTTTAAGAAAAAAAAAAATTAAAACGTTTCGCAAAGTGTTTACTTTTTTTTTTATTTTATTCGATTTAAATTAGTAAAGATTTATTTTTGAGAATCTCGAAATTATGTTTTTATGGTTGTACGTTCCTTTTTTAGCTTTGCCTTTGGATTTGTCAACCAACCTGGTATGTTCAAATGAGGACACGATTCTTCAAGACAGAGGTTTCAGCTATCGTTAGAATTCAAGGGCGTTTGAAGTAATTTTCTCACTTTGTTGAATTCTTATGCCAATGTTTACGAGAGTTTTCAAAATTAGTGGTCGAGAAGGCCATCACTTTTTTTCTTTTTTGGGGTGATATTGACCATGGTAGTGATGCCCTAGAGCTCAACTATTGAGCCGAGGCACCGATCATAAAAATAATAAAGAAACATTAAATGAAATTCTAGAAGGAATTTTTCGCAAAAATATGAATCATGACAATAAAAGTGAAGTATTCTAGACAAGTCTCCACTAATATGACGAGGAAATTGACTTATGAATATAGATATATAGAAAATTGAAGGAACGTAAATGCCATCTTCACGTAAGCTTTAAAAATTTATTAGTATGGCACTTTCATAATAGAATTGTATTATTCCTTTATTTATTTATATATCGACTTGTCGTTTGCTTTTTCAAATTCTATCAAGATTTCCCTCCTCCTATTCTTTATTCTTTGAGAAAAGAACCTACGGGAGGGGCTGATTTGCGGATGAGGAATTAGCCTATTGACTCGCTTTCATCCTTACCGTTCATAGATCAAGGAAAACTTTTTTTAGTAAGTGTTAAATTCCAATAACCAATAAAAGGGCTAGTTCATTATTATTTTTTTACTAACTCAAATATTTTTTATTTTTTTACTCAATTTTAGAAAAATTAAAAAATAAATAAAAAGAGGGGCGAATTGCTAAGAAAGAACTTTGTTCGATTTTTTTAGTCTATCTATAAGAGGAGCGGCATGCTTAACACATGCAAGTCGGACGAGAGACACATGACATGGTGTTTCCTGTGACGGACGGGTAAGTAACGCGTAAGAACCTGCCCTTGGGAGGGGAACAACAACTGAAAACGACTGTTAATACCCTGTAGGCTGAGGAGCAAAAGGAGGAATCTGCTCGAGGAAGGGCTCGCGTCTGATTAGCTAGTTGGTGAGACAATAGCTTACCAAGATAATGATCAGTAAGCCACACTGAGACTGAGACACGGCCCAGATTCTCTCGCTCTATATATATATCAATGAATTTCTTAACTAATTCTTTGATTGCTTTTGTAGTGATCTATAAATTCAAAGTTTCACACAAACTCCATACCTTATCTTAAATGTCACACTGCAAATTTTAATAATTTTTAAATTAAAATTTGATTTTTTTTTTCTTTTTGAAATTTTGTTAGGACTAATTTTCAATCAGTCTATTCCAATTTCCAATCTCCACACCTGCCATCCTTATCTTAAATGCCACACTACAAATTTCATAGAAGATTTTTTTCATGACTTGGATCCTACAACTTAAATAAAATTAGCGATATATTTTTAATTTTTAGTGATAGAAGTTGTCTGTCGTTAATTATTATTATTATTATTGGGTTAGTGATTATTATATTAGTCTCTTTCAAGTAGTTAATCAGGTAACCTATCAAGTCAAATAATAATGCAGCAGTTGGATAATATAATTGGCATCAAGAATTGGTTGTGATGTTTACGTTATTATTAGACACATAAATCACAATAATAATGATTTTGAAAATGACTTATTCTTCAAACATTAGCTAATTTAGTTTTAGGTCTAACTAATCTAAGCTCTAACAAAAATTAATTGCTTAAAAATCAAATTACTTAAAAAGGATAATATAACATTTTTAGTTCCTTAGTTATAGATAAATTATTATGTTAAGTTTTATTTAATTGAAGTATACACTTTTGACGGTAATGATTAATTGTTTCACCACTTAATTACTCATGTTATTCGATAGCTTGTTTTGTATATTACTCTATATTTAACCGTAATCGAGTTCTAAAAGTAGTCCAAAACACATAATTTAATTAATTAAACCTTAAATATATTGAGTCATGTATTATGAGGACAAAAATTAGGAATTTAGCTAAAATTTAGGAACCAAAGTACTATTTTCCCTATTTAATTAAAATGAAAAAAAAAAAATCTATAAAAGGTGTAGCTAAACCTCTATATTGGTAGACATTTAATTTAATTATAGTACATAATTAAAAAAAAATTAAAAAAAGTAATTATTGGGCATCTTGATCAGTATTTGTTCAACTACTACCAACTCACTGAATTTTTTTCTGTCTTTTGAAGTTTGCATACAAATTTTCTTCATTTTTGCCAACCCTATGTTATTAAATTTTTCTTAACCAATATATCATTAGCATTTGAGATTAGTTTCTGATGAGAGTAGTGGATATGGACCTAAGTAATTCTCTCCGATAAATAACATATTTTAATACTAACGATCGATTGATAATCCAACGAAAGATATTTTATCCAATAAGATTGATACTTTGGATCATGCTTAGATAAAATGGAAGATATTATCAATTAACATGAGTATGTATTGTTCATGAACATTTTAAAAATATTTTGCTATCGTTAAGACAATTAAATCAACTTTCATACGAGCTTCAGACGGTTCATTCATGAGGATGTAAATTAGGACCACTTTTAGTTATGTAATATTTTTCAAAACATAAGTTTTCATATCTGGTAATTATGTCTTTTTTTGAGATAATTGCTTAGAAAATATATTTTTATATATATTATTATTATTTTTTCGTGCAATTTATAAAAAGATTTAGATCACAACTTAGAAACTCATTTTGAGTAAACTGGAGATTTTATAAGAAAATGTTAAATTAAGGTCTAAAATTTTATAAATTATTAGAAGACGCAAGGTGACCGTTTAATATTTTATCCGTAAAATTGATCTCATGAGCAACAATTTGATCTAGGTTTAATGTTGATTAGAAAGGTAATTTCTAAAATTCTATGTTTGCAAAATATTTAAAAATAGGACAAAATTTAAATAGTGGGTTAAAAGGGGTGGGACACTAGCTTCAAATCGAAATTAGTAGCGATAACTTTATTTGTTTGAATTTTTTTTTGTTATTATAATAACCTAAAATAAATTTTGAATATCTCTTTATAATAACTTTATTTGTTTGAATTTTTTTTTGTTATTATAATAAGATGTTGTTCAATAACATTAATAATATACCAAATAATGCTCGACGGGTGAAATCTAAAAAGAATGAATATATGCAAAATTACAAACTTTATTTCTATTTTTATTTGTCTGAATATTTTTTACTACAATAGTAAACTATTATTATAAATATATATAATAACTACTATAGAAGGTGTGATTATAAACAAGATTCACTAATTTATCTCTCTATGTATATAAAGAAATATTATTTATATATTATAATTTTACGAGGAAGAAAAAGAAAAATTGAATTCATTTTCATATTGATTGAAAAAAGTACAAGCCAAATAACAATTGCTTATTGTTACTTATTGAATAAAGACAAAATATATTGTTATATACTTATTGAATATAGAAAGATTTCTAAAATTGATCAAAAGTTAAAATTTCAAGAATTTGCTTATTTTGAAAATTATTTTTGGAGAATAGTTGTATTTGGTTAATCAATTTAAAAAGATATTTGTATCAATATTAATATATTAATTTGTCCTTAACTGAAAAACAATTTTTAGTTGTTACTCAAAAGCATTTGTTTTGTTCAATATGGACAAACACTCCATTAGAATATTTTTTACGAACCTACATAATATATATATTATTGTATTAAGAATAATTGTACGCTAATTATTATCATCGTAAAGATTAACCTAAATTAAAAGCGATTTTACTATGGTTTTATAGTCAAATAGGTTTATAAGACATTACCTCGTAAAATATGGGGTCTTATACTTACAAATTCTTATATTATACGCTTCATTCTTGATGATTTGACCTGATAGATGATATTGAAAATCTTTCCACAATGTTACGTACCCAAAAGATCAACAAATCCCAACAAAAGTTGTGCATAGTCAGCACATATTTAAATTTTAGTCACAATTTTAGGATAAGAAATTCCGAAAGCAATTCTATAAATATTTTTTAATGCAACACGTTGCAAAATATGAGTCACTAATTTTTTGATTAAATACTTTTCATATTTAGTAGTATTGATTAAAAATCTTTGCGTAACAAAGACAAAAGCTATAGCCACCTCAAAATTTATTATTATCTTTACGTAAAACTTTCCGCTTTTCAAAATTCGCAATATATCGGATAGGAGTTTTTTTTTGTTTTTCGAAATAAAATTTAAGTATATTTGAAATTTACATAAAAATAGTATTAATTATAACAATTAATGATTTAAGATATTTAAAAAATATATATATAAAAAAAATTAACTCGGAAAATTCAAACACTGTTTATAAATTGAGACATAAGGAGTTAAAAGTTTTGAGTAAACATTTGTAAAGAGGAAAAAAGACATTTTATGGTTACGTAATGGGTAATTAATTTCAAGAAACAACTTTTGCATGGTCATTTTCATGAGAAGCCTATCCAAAAACTTTATTCTTGCAACTGTTGTTGCTATCATTTGTGTCTGGAGCGCGAAGGCCAATTCAAAATTGAAGTTCTGATTAAATTTATCTCTAAAAAATTTAGCACTAAATTCACTGTTGTTAAAATTTTTACATATAAATTTATAATCCATATAGAAAGTATAGGATTCATGTGAACGTCTTACCCATATATCTCCTAAATGTAGATGGTTGAGCAGAACGAATGAGGCGCGCTTTGGAAGAATCGTCTTATTGAATATTATGTGCATTTGGAATTCTAAAATGTTTGGGCTTTGAACCAACCTTTTACATAAGCCCACATTTTGGTAGGCCCAATAACTGCCCTTCTAAAAGGACATTGAGCTTCAATGAACCAATCCATTTGTCTTGCATAACAAAATTGGGCTTTGACCATGGCCCAACATGAATTCACTTGGCGTGTTTTTCGATTGATTTACAAGAATGACTTTGGAAATTAAATGAATGGTCTAGACTTCTGACTTCGCAATTGTTTAATGAATAAAACTTTAAGTTTAACAAGTTCTGCCTTATAGACAACATTTTTTACTTTTGATGTTGATATAGGTTTGCTAATCGAGTGAGGGGGGATCAACAATTCTAGACCATTTGGCATTCGGTAATTTCCTAGTTTTCTCCGAAAGTATACTCATATAATTTTTGGCCATATTAATATTTTTTGGTCATCTTAGACTCCCATTAAAAAAAACCCATTCATCTCCAACTTCTTCCTCTTATTTTTTCTCTCTCAATAAATGACGAGCATATTGTATTAGATTTGAAAAATAATGAGATACGTGTCGTAGAAAATCGAAGACTCATTACTTAATTAGAAAAACACAATCGTTAGGTTTTGTTGAGCTAGAGAAACTAGTTGAAAAAGACAAAGAGAATCTATTGATTTTGTTAAGGTTTAAGTTAGTTAAACCTTATTAGTTATTACTAAGGTTGTATATCAACTTTAGAGGATTAGAGTAATTTGGGCTAATTTTGAAGCAAAACTTGGTGAAATTTAGTTTAGAATTTTTGGCAAGTTTAGTTTAGCTCATCAATTTAAATCTTATTAGGATTTGTGACAAATTGTGAAAGAAATCGAAATCATGGAAAAAATATTTATAAGACAAGTTTTATTTATTTATTTGAAATTTCTTGTCAAAATTTCATTATCTAATATTTCTCACAAATTTATTTTGCCAATATATTTTAACGAGGTCAAAATTTAAATAGTTGCTTCGAGTAAGAATCGATAAATTAATATTTATAAGAAAAGAAAAAGCTGCCCCATACTAATTCCAATATTTTCTGATACAATTATCCTCTTTGAGCCCATGAATGGGATACCCTGCCACTGCCACCATACACCTTTATCTATCAGAAAGGCTTACTAAAATAAAGCATAGTAAAAGAAAAAGAAAATACGATAATGAAGAAATCATATTGAAAATAATGGAAAAAAGAACATTAGTAATAACAAACAGGACTAACTGAAGTAGAGGAAATAACATATAATGATAAAGTCGAAGAACAAAGTAGTAAGAGAGAACTAATAAAGGAAACTCAACTGCTTACTAACTTTCTGCTGTAATTCTCTACTTTCATATCCTCATATTAAGGGTCATGTTCTCCGATAAACTGTAGGCGCGTCGTGTCATGTCTAACCACCTCTCCTAATACTACTTTGATCTACATTTACCTCTCCTAAGACCGACAACAACCAACCCCTCACACCTCCTCATTAGGATGTCTAATTAATTGTCCAATGATAATATCTTATACCTGAACCGGTGGATCATTTTTTCTATGTAATGGGGAAGATGATCGAAACGTGCCACTAAAAGACGCTATTAAGACAAAGATGAGTTGTCGTCTATGTATCTCCTCTTCATGTGTCTGAACCATCTCAACCCCGTCTTCCTCATCTAATCCACCACAGAAGGTATAATCCTCAACTCAAAAAGATTAAACTCTTGAAACCAATAAATTTCAAATCCTGATTTCGCGTTTGACAAAAAAATTATGTGTATACAAATATATATATATATGTTTGTGAAATCCCTTAAAACAAAGTAATCTTGTAATTAATGTAGCAACAGAAGAGGTTGATCCAAGATTTGAATTTGTTTTTTTTTTTACCTTCAAGAATTTTTTTAATTTTACCCATATTTTATACAAAAATAAAAAAGTAAAAGTTTTCCGATGAATGAATGCCCCCATAACACCGCTTTCCCACAATGCATTCATCACTTCCACTATTGTCAATATTCAAGATTGCTTCAAATCACAAATTCAAATCCCAAATCGTTGTTATTAAAATTTCTGACTCAGCTATGAGCGTATCGAAACCATACTCCATATAATATTTGTGTGGGGACAGAAGAAAAAAAACTTAAAAGGGGACCTTTAATTTTTTGGCATTGGACATAAATGTCATGTAGCAAAAATTGCCTATGGCCCCTAAGATTTGAAGCAA
Organism: Solanum acaule; assembly: GCA_036250505.1. Classification (NCBI taxonomy): domain Eukaryota; kingdom Viridiplantae; phylum Streptophyta; class Magnoliopsida; order Solanales; family Solanaceae; genus Solanum; species Solanum acaule. The sequence continues at coordinate 7,839 of JAJOOR010017287.1, forward strand.
CCAATATGAAAACAACCTCAATTTGGACATATATTATGTTATGACAAACATTAGATGATCATTTCTTTACCCATAATGTCTCTATCCCTGTCTCCTCCACCCTACAGCCTGTGATTCATAAACCTCTTACGTAGCATCTTTATTCATCGTATAAAATTCCATTTTATTCTCTTATAATATTAATTAAAAAAAGTTCCTTATCTTTTATTATTTTTATTCCTCACCTCTTGATTGATTTCTTCGTCACAATTTATGTAATGTACTTTGATTTAATATGGAATTTAAAGGGTAAAAAACAATCATGTTGATCAAAATATAACGATAACGTATTTAGTAGGATCTGAAGCTAGTGAAGTGTATGTAGAGAGATTGTTTTGAAAAGATCATCGACTCAAAAAAATCATTTTCAGAATAAGTTTGAAAAAAAATGAAAGAGTAATAGTTATGTGTTTGGGAGAACTCAAGATTGTACTTTGACTTAAACATTGTATTGATGTTTAAAAAATTATTTAATATGTACAAATAATCGATTTAGGACTCAATAAGTATTAAAATTGTAATCTAGTATCTATAAATTTATACTTTTGACTCTATCTCTGATAGTTCATATTATAAGATTCTCTCACCTTGTGTTGGACATTTAATTTTATTTTCCTTAGTTGTAAGTGATCACATCCCTATGCATAGTTAACAGGATGAACAAGTTTGATTTGAATGTTTATTCGATGTGAATCTATATTCTTCGAGGTTGTGAGATCAGGTGTACCGCAATTATGATTGTTGTAGATCAAATCATATCCATATAATATTTGTGATTTATCTCTTTGAATAAGATCAAATTTTAAAAATTTATGATACAATTTTATTTATTAATTTATGTGATTATAAACTAATCTTATCATAAAATCAAATGAAGAGTACTGATCATCAATAGTGTATATTATCTTGCTAATGTAAAGACAAAGTATTTATTTTTTCATTTGGTTTTATTTAAGTGTTATCCAAAATTTCCTTTTAGGCAATTGGTATAATGTCATATCCTATATAAGTGGCATTTTTCATGCATTTTACTGTTCCTATAGATATGTATAAATATTATTTTTATATGTGGTGGAAATATTTTTCAGTCTTCTATTAATGCTGTTGGTCTTGCATCTATAATGAGTTCATTCAATTTCGATATATTCACAAAATCAAAATCGGTGTCGAAATCAGAATTTTAAGTAAATAGATAAAAGAGATAAGGGGATGAAGTTAAGAGGATTTAAAATTAGTGGCCATATATTTTCCTTTTAGCGGTAATTGTATTAAGTTTTTAGCATCATTTATATAGAGTGTGGATTATAAATACACATATTTATTATTGCAGACAAATATAATATAATGAAAACTATATTATCTCCACTATTTTTTTATTATTTGTTGTAGTGAATACTTATTAATTTTAGGCAAATATATTTATCTACATCTATATAAATTTTATCCACAACTTTAATATATTCGAGAGATCAGTGACGAAATCAAAATTTAAAATTATTGACATATCAATATTGAATAGCTAACTGTCTAGTATCTACATAAGTTCATTAGGAAGACAAAGGGCTTTAGCTAGGAGAGAATAAACCAATATGTAACATGTTTTTTTTACACTTTTTATTTATATAAAATTAGACCCTTTAATACTTTATGAGTTTAAGTCTTATACATCGAAAACATTGAAACTAGATATCAAGTTAAATAGGCTTACATTAGCATATAATTACTCTAGCTAAAAATATAAAGTAATAACTTGCTACAATTAATTAAATTGAACTTATTATTAGTTTCTTGTATATATATACTATCAATATATATAACTTAACTTCGATAAAGACGTTTCTTTATCTTTCACTCTTATTGCAGTAGAATATATATAGAGAGAGTAAATATCAAAGGAATCAATGGTGTACTTGTAATAATTTTAAAGGTATAATATATACATATTTGATTATCATAGGAAAAGAACAAGAATGAAATTAAATGATGTAAGAGTACAAAAAGAAGTTATCAAATATCCTTGCTCTTATGGCAGTAACAGTAACAGATCAATGCAAGAGGTGCCCAGTGGGCCTAAAATGCTCAGATCCATATGAAAATATATACTTTACTTTTTTTGAATTTTCACTTCATATTTGATATTTACTTTGGGGGATAATCGTGAGACAGTTTAGTCTATATTTAATGTATGTTGCCAATCTGTGTTTAAAACAGTAGCACTGATTACCAGAAACTTTGTAGAAACACGAATTTACCAAAGTTTCCAATGAACCAGTGATGAAACAGAAGAACAGAAATTAATTCACAAAAAACTAAAATCTGTAAAACATACCAGAATCTGGAAAAACAAAACAGAAAAAGATCAATCCCACTGAATGCACAGTGTCCCCTTAAGGAAATTATTCCCCTTTAGTATCCGAGGTTTGATTTGGAATATGTCCTCCTAGGATAGAATGATCTCAATCACTAGTGTATTGATACCCAAAACGCTGATGTCAGCGAGTCACTCAACGGCAGTAAAGTACACGAAGAAACTTTGTGCAGAAGAAGAAGAAGAAATCAGAAAAAATCGTAAGGAAAAAGTCTGAAGAATCAGTGGTATTTATAGCCAAGAGGAACTGGTTCCGAAAGGTTGCAACCTTTCAAAATCCACACGACCATTCTTGAAAGTTTGCAACCTTTCAAACAGTCACGGTTGTTCCGGAAAGTTGCAACCCTTCAGAACAGTCATTTCCAATGGCGGGAAATTCAAATAAAACGGGAAAGTTTAAATAAAACGGGTCGCGCGCGGATCTGAGTTGGGTCGGAACGTTTCGGTTAATTAACTAATTAATCGAAACGTTTTGGCCATTTAATTTATTTTACTTAATTAAAAAAATAAGGGAAAAAGGACAAATTTACCCCCGAACTTTGATAAATGGTACTTCTATGCCCTCCGTTATACTTTGGGTCCATCTCACCCCCTGCCGTCCAATTATCGGTACACACATGCCCCTCTCACTAACGGTCCCCTCATCTTGTACACGTGTCTTAATCCTAATCAACTACCCGTTTGAGTATTGTTTTTAACCCATAAACTAACAACCCGCCCCATAAACCCATACACACCCGATTCACTCTAAAATCCTAAGTCAATTAAAAGACCCAAATCTCCCGGGTCTCTCGTTCCTATCTATAATGCATTGTTAAACAAAATTAAATACAATTTTAAAACAAAATTTATCCATTACAAATTTCTATTTTTTAAAATAGTGTTTTGAGCTAAACTTACAACAAAAACACCTACTGAATTACACAAAATGGGAAACAAAATTAGATATATAAACACATAGTTACGATCCTCCTCACTAATAACAACAACATGAAGAAGAAAAAAGAAAAATAAAATTCGATTTTTTCTTCGATTTTTTTTTTAAAACTAAGGGATAATAAATAGATATAAAAACTAAAACGATGAAACGATGCCCTATGATGCATCGGCAGCGATGAGTGAATCGATTTCAATTTCAGTACGTTTAGCGAATCTCCCTTTGATTCTAGTCGAGTCTCAGCATAAGCTTCTCTAGAAGAATATCGAATCGTCTTCTCAAACTTTCTATTCTTCCTCTTCTCTCTATACCTCATTACCCTTGATTCTCTGTCTAAACCGAGAACTGCATTCGGCACAGCGTCGGCGTCGGCACCGGCACCAACACCGGCTGATGAGTTCATCACAAAAGTGTTTGATACATCCGTCATCGCACTGTGGTCCGGTACAACTCCGACGTCAATAGATGATGGTGAAACCTGTTAGTTAAACAAAAGCAAAATGAGATCGATTCACGTGAAGGAAGAGGAAGAAGGAAATAGACGAGAGAAGATACAGATGCATACATTTTGGCTAATGGATTGAGAGGTGAAATTGTACATGTAAGGTTTAGATCCAGCGAATTCGATTTCGTAGGTAGGGAATCCATCAACGACTGGACCTGGTAAATGAGTACTTGTTTCATTGTTGTTTTGCACCGGCACAACTCCGTCGGAGCTGTAATGGCCGTGTTGATGTTGTTGATGATGAAGAATATGCGGTTTTTGCTCACATGACATTAGATCTATATCTAAATACGAATCCATATCATTAAACAAGTAATAAATCTGATCATTCCCTTCTTTCGGCGTCGGAAGGATCCACGACGCTGCTTCAGCTTCTTTCTCCGGTTGAGAAGGATTCTCATCAGTACTATCAAAGTACTTCTCATCATCGACAGTATCAACATCAACATCATCACCGCCGTGAGATTTCTCACCAGTACTATAAAAGTACTACTTAATTCTCATTTTTCAACTCTATTGTGAGAGGAACGAAAGACCCGGAAGATTTGGATCTTTTAATTGATTTAGGATATTTTAGAGGGAATCGAGTGGGTATGGGGTTTATGGGGCGGGTTGTTAGTTTATGGGTTAAAAATAATGGTCAAACGGATAGTTGATTAGGATTAAAACACGTGTACAGGATGAGGGGGCCGTTAGTGAGAGGGGCATGTGTGTACCAATAATTGGACGGCAGGGGCCGAGATGGACCCAAAGTATAACGGAGGGCATAGACATACCATTTATCAAAGTTCGGGGGTAAATTCGTCCTTTTTCCCAAAAAATAATTAACTAAATAATTAAAACAAACTTTGTCCAAAAATAACTCGATCAATCATTTTCCAAAGCCGAAGCCGAAGCCGAGCGAGCGACGACGACGGCGCGAGGGGGGTCCCTCTTTCCAACCCTTTTAACAATTAATAGAAGTGTTTCTCTATTTAAACTCTTTTATTTTTCTTTCCACCACCGATGAGGGAGAAATGCATTTTTACTAAAGTATATTAGGACTTTTCAAGTTCCTCTCTTTTCATCTTCCCTCCATTTCCCATTAACTCTTGCTATATACCCAACAATCTCCCACATGAATGGGGAATGGTTATAACATAAGGAATGAATGGACGAATGCGTACTTTACAAGCAAGGATCAATTGCATCTGGATAAGTAGGTTTCCCTTTGGACTTTCCGTAGTGAACATATGTCGGATATACTCTGTCAATCGATAGATGCGATATCTTTGAACCATCAAGCTTTAGTGTATACCTAGACAACCATATGTCACACAATTAACCTTTTACCGTTTATGGTTCTTACGATTGTGTTCGTTTCAGCCATAAACACCTCCTGGTTTCATAAGTGTATAAAGAATATACTTTTGACATAAAATTCTCTTTGAAACGGCTTAAACTTCACACTCACATAAGTGATTTCTAACCGTGTCATCTCGTAGATACACTATTTGGTCAAATCTGCCAAACTTAGCAAATCATTAAAAACTTTAAGCTTTATTAACTCATTAACAAGCCTTAAAGTCTTAACCTTGTTCCTGAACATTGTCTTCATCATGAGAATGGATTGAGTTGATTGACAATGTCGAACCGTCAATCACAACTTGATTTTTCTCCTTGAATCTAGCTCTTGGGATCTCCAGTCTACTAAATAGAGTTACCGCCATGCTGACTAGTCCTAAGCCGTAAACCCATTCCCTTAGATGATCTTTCAACTGCCTCTCTCACTATGCCTTTCGTTAGAGTATCTGACACATTATCGCTTGACTTCACATAGTCAATTGTGATAATTCCCTAGAGAGCAATTGTCTTACGGTGTTATGTCTCCGTCGTATATGACGAGACTTCCCATTGTACATGACATTCCCTGCCCTACCTATTGATGCTTGACTATCACAATGTATGCAAATAGGTTCCACGGGTTTGGGACAGAATGAAATATCCTCTAAGAAATTTCCCAGCCATTCAACTTCTTCACCAGCCTTATCTAAAGCAATAAATTCAGATTCCATTGTGGAGTGAGCGATACATGTCTGTTGGACTATTTCCAAGAGACTGCTCCTCCACCAAGTGTAAACACATAACTACTTGTGGATTTTACTTCATTTGACTTGGTGATCCAATTTGCATCACTATATCCTTCAATCATGGCAGGATATTTATTATAATGCAAAACATAGTGATGTGTATGTTTCAGATACCCCAACACACGTTTCATTGCCATCTAGTGAGTTTGATTCGGATTACTAGTGAACCACTCAGTTTGCTAATAGAACATGTTATATCTGGTTGCGTATAATTCATAATATACATCAAACTTCCCAACACTCTGGCATATTCCAATTGAGAGTCACTTTCACCTTCATTCTTTTGAAATGTAAAGCTTAAGTCAATTGGAGTTTTGACAACATTGAAATTAAAGTACTTGAACTTATCCAATACTCTTTCAATATAATGAGATTGAGATAATGCTAGTCCCTGAGGAGTTTTGAGAATCCTAATCCCTAAGATCAAATCATCAACTCTTAAGTCCTTCATATCGAACTTGTTGGACAGCATGCGCTTAGTAACATTTATATCGTCAATATATTTACTCATTATTAACATGTCATCAACATACAGACAAACAATGACTTCATGATTCGGAACGTTTTTAATGTAAATACACTTATCACATTCGTTAATCTTGAATCCATTTGCCAATATTATTTGGTCAAATTTAGCATGTCATTGTTTGGGTGTTTGTTTGAGCCCATAAAACGACTTCACAAGTCTGCACACTTTCTCTTCTTTACCAGGAACCACAAACCCTTCAGGTTGTTCCATGTAAATTTCTTCCTCCAACTCGCCATTTAAGAAGGCTATCTTTACATCCATCTGGTGGATTTTAAGGTCATGTACTGCCACTAGTGCTATTAACATCCTAATTTATGTTATCCTTGTTACTGGAGAGTATGTATCAAAGTAGTCCAGACCTTCCTTTTGTCTGTATCCTTTGACTACAAGTCTAGCCTTATATTTGTCAACAGTCCCATCGACTTTCATTTTCCTTTAAAAGATCCACTTTGATCCTAAAGGTTTATTTCCTGGAGGACGATTAGCCAATTCCCAAGTATGATTACTTAAAATTGATTCCATTTCACTATTGACTACTTTTTTCCAATAGATTGACTTAGACGAAGACATAGCTTGCTTTAAATGTTGGAGGCTCATTTTCAAGCAAGAATGCCACAAAATTTGGTCCGAAAGATGTGAATTTTCGTTGGCGATTACTATGCCTAGGATCCTCATTAGGTTGTGTATTTTCCATTGATTCTTCTCGTGGTCGTTTAGGTCTTTCACTTGTCGACTCACATTCAGTTTTATACGAATAAATGTGTTCAAAGAACTCAGCGTTATCTGACTCAATTATCGTATTCACATGAATTTCAGGATTATCAGATTTGTGAACCAAAAACCGACAGGCCTTACTGTTCACAGCATATCCAATAAATACACAATCCACTGTTTTGGATCCAATTTTTACCCTCTTAGGTAAAGGAACCTCTACCTTGGCTAGACACCTCCACACTTTGAAATATTTCAAGTTTGGTTTCCTTCCTTTCCATAACTCATATGGAATCGATTGCGATTTGCTACGGGGTAACCTATTGAGTATCTTGTTAGCCGTAAGGATGGCTTCTCCCTATAGATTTCGCGGTGAATCAAAACTGATTATCAAGGCATTCATCATTTCCTTTAATGTTCTGTTCTTCCGTTCAACCACACCATTGCATTGTGGTGTATAGGGTGCAGTAGTTTGATAGATAATACTATATTCCAAACATATATTTGCAAAATGAGATTCGTATTCTCCATCCCTATCACTCCAAATCATTTTTATCTTTAGATTCAATTGATTTTCCACTTCATTTTTGTATTGCTTAAATGCATCAATTACTTCATCCTTACTATTAAGCAAATATACATAACATAATTGAGTGCAATCGTTAATAAAAGTTATAAAATACTTTTTCCCACCACGAGATGGTATTGACTTCATATCGCATATATCCGTGTGAATTAAGTCTAAGGGTTTTGAATTCCTGTCAACAGACTTATAAGGATGTTTAACAAACTTACTTTCCACACAAATTTAACATTTCAATTTATCGCATTTGAAATCAGGCAATACTTCTAAAGTAATCAATTTTCGCAAGGCTTTGTAATTTACGTGTCCCAAAAAGGCATGCATAAATCATTTGACTCCAATAAGTAAACAGAAGCAGAATTCTTATTAATATTGTCAACAACCATTACATTCAGTTTGAAGAGGCCCTCATTGAGGTAGCCATTTCCTAAGAACATCTCATTCTTACTTATTACAGCTTTGTCACTAACTAGGACACACTTAAACCCGTTCTTAACGACCAGTGCAGCAGAAACTAAATTCTTCCTAATAGTAGGAACATGCAGAACGTTGTTCAAAGTCAACACCTTACCGGATGTCATTTTCAACATTACTTTCCCAGTTCCTGCAATCCTTGTTGTTGTTGTGTTTTTCATGAACAAATCTTCATCAAACTCAACATGAGTGTGTTGCAAATGCTTCTTTCGCAAAGCAAAAATGTCGAGTGGCACTTGAGTCGAGAAACCATTCCTTGAGATTTCCAACTAAGTTGCACTCCGAGATCATTGCACTGAGGTCATCTGCATCTTTCATCTTTTCCACGATGTTTGCTTGACTTTTGCCTTTGCCTTTGTCTTTGTCCTTTCTTGGAGCACGACAATCAGAAGACTTATGACCAGCCTTATCACAATTGTAACAGTTGCCCTTGAATTTCTTCTTGGCCTGTTTTGACTTCTGTCCGTTGGACTTCTTTCTCTTCTTGTCTTCCTTATGTTTTTGCTTTAAATAATTCTTGAAGTCGTTCCACGAAGGAGGTAACTTCTCGATCATTGCAACCACTTGAAAAGCTTCATTTACTACCATATCCTCAGCAATCAGATCATGGAAAATAAGTTGAAGTTCCTGCACTTGTGATCCAACAGTTTTACTATATGACATTTTATAGTCTAAAAACTTTGCGATCACAAACTTTTTCAAGCATGCATCTTCTGTCTTATATTTCTTCTCAAGTGCATCCCACAATTCTTTCGAAGTTGTCATTGCACTATAGACATTATATAAGTCATCCTCTAAAGCACTCAAAATGTAGCCCTTACATAGGAAGTCTGCCTATTTCCATACTTCAATAATCATGAATTTTTCTCTGTCTCGCATTTCAGCAGCAAGCACCAGAGTTACTTCATTGGTAAATTTCTGCAAACCAAGAGTGGTAAGCCAGAAAAATACTCATTGCTGTCATCATTTGAAATTCACAACAGAGAATTTTCCCGGTTTCTCTGCTGGTGGTACAACAGTTCGAGTTGGTTCAACAACAGCCATCGTAACATTATCATTTGTCATTTCAGAATCAGAATCTGTAATAAACAGAAATTGATACAAATGACTCAGTAAGCAATAACTTAAATTGCAAACTTAATAGGAGTATAAAACCACGAAGGTTTTTGTCTCCACCAGAAACACAAATTAAAATAAAATAAAATAATTTCCTTAAGATTGTTGCCAATCTGTGTTTAAAACAGTAGCACTGATTACCAGAAACTTTTCAGAAACACGAAGTTACCAAAGTTTCCAATGAACCAGTGATGAAATAGAAGAACAGAAATTAATTCACAAAAAACTAAAATCTGTAAAACATACCAGAATCTGGAAAAACAGAACGGAAAAAGATCAATCCCACTGAATGCACAGTGTCCCCTTAAGAAAATTATTCCCCTCTAGTATCCGAGGTTTGATTTGGAATATGTCCTCCCAGGATAGAATAATCTCAATCACCAGTGTATTGATACCCAAAACGCTGGTGTCATCGAGTCACTCAACGGCAGTTAAAGTACACGAAGAAACTTTGTGCAGAAGAAGAAGAAGAAATCAGAAAAATTCGTAAGGAAAAAATCTGAAGAATCAGTGGTATTTATAGCCAAGAGGAACTGGTTCCGAAAGGTTGCAACCTTTCAGAATCCACACGGCCATTCTTGAAAGTTTGCAACCTTTCAAACGATACTTTCTCCAAATATAATCTCTCGATCATTTTCTGAATCCAAATCTGAAGCCGAAGCCGAGATGAGCAACGAGGACGTGAGGGGGGTCCCTCTTTCCAACCCTTTTAACAATTAATAGAAGTGTTTCTCTATTTAAACTCTTTTATTTTTCTTTCCACCACCGATGAGGGAGAAATGTCTTTTTACTAAAGCATAAGAGGACTTTTCAAGTTCCCAACTTTTCAAGTTCCTCTCTTTTCATCTTCCCTCCATTTCTCATTAACTCTTGCTATATACCCAACAATGTAGGCGTTAGAGCGGCCTTTCCCTAGTACGAGAGAACAGGGAAGAATGCATCTCTGGTGTATCAATTATCGTGGCCACAATAATTAACGTTGGATAGCCAATGTGGAACGACTTCTCCTCTTCTACTCTTGAAGTAAATTCGAATTCATACATAGAAAGGCTCATTTATATATAAAGGCAGCACTCCCTAAAAAATTCTTTTAATTCTTTGTTTTTCGAACCCAAAATTTCTAGTCAAGAATGAAGGAATCCCGCAGTTATCCACCAAAACCCAATGATATATGAAAATATTTCAAGACATATTATTCATTAAATCAATAAATTAAGTAGAAGGGTACTAATGTAGAGTTGCTTTTGGGGTTGTTTTCAAATTTAGGAGTTTAGTTATAGCACTTATAATGTAAAAAATAAAATAAAAATCACACTATTAATATAGTGTAATCTATTGTAGTTTGTCTATTGCCATTTTTCTTGTTACCAGAGCAATATTGATCATAGACATTTACTTGTACATAAGTATTGTATATTGAGACATAATAATACGGAGTAATTAACTAGTGATTTTTCATACAACTTAAGCTATTAGATAAGATCAGTGACAAAGCCGTTAGTATACAGAGTCACATATACTTGAGGGATATGTAGCTATTAGCTAGGTAAAAATATTATTTTATGTATATATATACACGATTTTTATTTATATTTTGACACTCCTTATTCGAAATTCTTGACTCCACCACCTAGCACATGTATTCAGTTGACATCAGTTCATCGAAAATTATACTGTGCATTTGGGAGAAAATTCCTTTTTATATATATACATACATGAAATATTGACATTTCTTGTTTTTTTTTTTTATTTACTCCTTTATATTTTAACACATGATCTTAGTAAAAATTCTAATTTCGTTAAGTCACATATAATTTAATCAATATGATATCATAACAAATAAAAATGTTGCATTCAAAATAACTAAATGTCTGTTCTTTAGATTAACAAGGGTGGTGCATATTAAGACATAACATATGAAATAATTAATATACTAACAAAATGTGTTCTAGATGAGATAATCACGCATGCGCTTCAACATCATATAATAATCTGATTATATATAAATATTTTTTACAATTATCATTTATAATCCTTAAACTCGATTTCACAATGCTTCGAATCATATAAATGATCTGATTATGCACAATATCATTTATAATTCTTAAACTCGATCTCTATTTTTTTTCGTGTGTGTAGTGGGGGTGGGGTGGGGTGGGGGGGGGGTGGATGCGGAGAAGAGTTAGAGAGAGTGGATTTCGAGGTATTTTTTGAAAGGAAAATATCATTGTTTCCTCATGTGAGCTACTTGCAATAAAAACAATAATAATAACAAAACGTAGCTTTCACGATTTTCAGTGGCTTAAAATAGCCGTTTTGCTTGGAGGCGGTGTTTAATTAAATTTCATTTTTTAAAATTTAAATTTGATAAAGTGAAAGTAATTATCGAGCCTCCAACTTAAAAAGTGATAATTTTTATCGAAAACATTCCTCTTATAGAAACTTTTATAATTATAAATTGAATATGTAAATTTGTACGATCTAACTCATTTTTATTAACGGTATATAAGCCTCTTTTTTTTACCTTTTTAACCTTACATATAGTTTTTAAGATTAATTATATATATAGGAAATTAAATTAATATTGTCCTTAGCCTGCACAGCATTCAATGAAAATTTTGGCAATACTAATATGGCAAATATGAAATTATTGCCATGCAAATCTATCTTTTTTAGACCACTTGACGTGCACATGATGTTGTTGTTGTAGTATGAGATGTTTAAAGAAATGAATAAATTATGGTAAAAAAAAAAATTACAAAGGAGTATAATAAATATTAAACTTACATAGTCCACTTTTTTTTTTTTTTTTTATAAATGGCGGAATTTGATACATTGATATTTATGTAACGAACACTTTGGAATACTTGTGGATGGTGTACCACAATTCATAAGCCATATGGGTACTTTCCAGCTTCTCAAGAGTTGCGACAAAGGGTTCCAACCCACCTGGACAATTCCTAGCCAAGATATAATATGAAAGAAAAAAAAAAGGATGGTGTATATATAAGATAAGTCCTAAAAAAAATTAATCTCTATCATATTAATCCTGGCTCATAAACATGAATTTGTATCTTACATGATCATCCAACAATAGTTAACGTCTATCGAGAGAGGGATGTGGTGAGATGAATGAGATTAAAGGCCAATGATTTTGAGGGGCAAAAATTACAGACCATATAGGGCTTTTTGTGTGAATGACCCGTTTGTCACAGCTCAAGCCCGTGACATGTATTGTCGCTTCGATCCAACCATCCTCACATATTTTCTCCTTAGGCTACGCCAATCATCAAGCCCGAAAATGTGTGTACCATTTATGAACTTGTGTTATGTCTTATGATGATCTTCACCTTAATTTCCCTTCCTATTTTCATGTACTATTTGTCTAAGGTATCATGTGCATTCCTTCTTCAAACTTACAAGTCTAGAAGTCTGACAGTTCTTCTCTGATCATGATTCAACTCATGAACCCATCGTCATGGCTGTCACAATCTCTTTCCCTTTTAATGGACTATGTTATAATCAATATGAATCCAAATTAATTGAACAAATAATTTCGAATATCAAAGAGTTATACCAAAAAGAAGCAAAAAACCCTAATTAAGAAGTGAAATAGACTTTACTAGAGAAAAGAGAATTAGGAGTTGGTGTTAGATGATCACTGGATGATTGAGGAGTACACATGACAAATTCTATGTGTGGTTGACATTTCCTTTTTCCAAACACCTAAATTGTACTTGTTTATTCATTAAAATAATATATTTTCCAATAAATTTTGACTTTATGAAATTATTATTATTAATTAAAATATGAATAATCATGAAACTTTTGAAGATAGGGTTCACACACCCATTTGATCTTTGTGGTAGCATACTATTTTTTTTTTGTCTCTTTAAATTATTTGTTTGTTTGTTTGTCATCAAGTCACGTGAATTTTTATTACCCCCTTCACTTTGTCCCCCTTTAAATTTCTCTTTAAAATTGTGTTACAATATTTTTCTTTGATCAAATTCAACAACAAAATTTACTCTTCTTTTTGCCATGATTCCCAATTACACAAACTCTTCTTCTTCTTCATTTCCTTTTGAACTTAATAATGAAGTTCATCATGATTATCTAATTCATAATAATAATAATAATAATAATATGTCTCTTGTTAGTCCTTATAATAATAACTATCAATTTTCTTCATCATCTACAAATTCATCTTGTCAAAATTTCTTCAATATTTCAACTACTACTCATATTCAAGATCAAAGTGGATATGATTATCATTCTCATCAATTTCACCAGCCACAACACCAACATGAGGTATTATAGTGTTGTTTTTCTTTAATTTCCATGGCAGATCACAATTTTTTAATCGAGTGTTAAAGACCTAATTGTGTTGTCAGTAAGAAAATAGTTAACGCCTTTTGAAACACTTTCTATTTCTAGCTAATTAGCAATTTGTTTTTTTTAAGTTGCAACTAGCGTGCTTGATTAATTAGACAGAAGAAGGTTTTCTCGCCTCTTTAAGTAAAGTTAAATTTTTGAATAACATCGTAAAAAGGAAAATTACAAGTAAGGAGGGTTCAAACGGTACAAGGAGTGTCCGATCATCGCGATTCTTTTTCTATTTTTTTCTTTTGGAAGGTCATATTTTTTTTTTTTGACAATCACTTGGATCATGTTGTTTTATTTGCAAATTAAGTGTTTGTGGATCATTATAGGTTGATAATTTTGCTTCAAGATCAAGTGGATCACATGATCATGTAGAGAAGAAAAACAAGGGACTCAAATTAACCTTGTGGAAAAAAGGAGAGCAAAAAATGAAGAATTTGAAACTAGAAGATCAAAAGCAACAGATCATAGAAACTGATTACAGCAGCAACAGCTCTTCCAACAACAATATCATCCCAATTAGGGTTTGTTCTGATTGTAACACTACTAAAACCCCTCTTTGGAGAAGTGGTCCTAAAGGTCCTAAGGTAATTAATTAATCTTTTTCTAATATGTTTTACTTGAGTCGAGCGTTAATCGGAAACAGTCTCTCTATCTTTACAACATAGGAATAAAGTTGCATACACAGTACTAGCCTTCTTAGACCACTCTTGTAAGATTATATTGAATATGTTATTGTTGGTTCTTATATGAGTCAAATGAAGTATTCCTATCTTTTTTCTGATATGTTTTACTTGAGCCGAGTGTCTATCAGTAATAATCTTTTTACCTTCCCATAGTAAGAATAAAATTACATACACAACACCCTCCCCAGATCCCCACTTGTGGGATTACACTAATTAAGGGTATATAGTTGTTGTTGTAACTTATATACACTGATCAATTATTGCGGAACTAGGAGTTCTAACAAGAGAGTTAAGAAAAATACCAAATTAATTTAAAGATTTTGGGAATATTAAATTTGTGACCTCTCCAAAAATAGTGTCATATTTATACCAAATTTCTAAAAAATGCATTACTTTTAAAGGATTCAGTACATACATATCGATATATTTTTAAGAGTCTCAACAACATAAATTAAAAATGCGATTTACTATGCATTTTTTGGATTACCAATAAGATAACTATAGACAGTTACCTATTGGATAGGTCATTTTCAACACATAGTGTGGAAAAAGTAAACACTCATGTCATGAGTACACAAAAACTAGTCTCACTTAGTACTTTTGACTAGAACTTCTTAGTACATATATAAAAATAATTAATTTCAAACTCAATAAGCTACATTTATGAAATTTAACCAGTATTTAAAATTCTGAATCTGCTTCTGACTCGCTTATGCCTTCTTCTTTTTTTGGTACAGTCTCTTTGTAACGCATGTGGAATTCGACAAAGAAAAGCAAGGCGAGCAGCAGCGGCAGCAGCAGCAGCAACAACACATAATGGGACAAATTTCACTAGTACTGAAACAACAACAACAACAATGAAGATAAGGGTACAACAACAAAAGCACAAGATAACAAAAGTGAATACCAATCATGTTGTACCCTTCAAGAAAAGGTGTAAATTTCTAAGTAACACTACTACTACTCCTGGACCTGCACCTGTACCTGCACCTGCTCATCGTGTTGGTTCATCATCATCATCATCGTCTTATAATAATAACAACGATGTGCAACAAAAGAAGAAGCTTTGTTTCGAGGATTTCTTTGTGAATTTGAGCAATAATTTGGCAATCCATCGCGTTTTTCCACAGGATGAGAAGGAAGCGGCAATTTTGTTAATGGCATTATCTTGTGGCCTTGTTCATGGTTAATGTCATTATAAAATTTTCTTGAGTATCCATTATTAGTTTAAATTATTAATTAGATGGAGTAGCATCAAATTAGTTGTGTGAAATTGATCTAGATTAATACTAGTGAGAGTAAGAGTTGTTATAAGTCAAGCTACAAAATTTTTAATAATTAGTACTTTAATATTAGCTAGCTAGGAGTTATAATAAGTTTGATATGTGTGTTGGTCATTGATCTTTTGTATGCTCAATGATAGTTTTTGAACAAGGTGACAATCAAGAATATTTTGGTCACTTGTTCATCTATTATAGCCTTGTGTGATGATTTTGAAGTTTATTGAAACAATATTTTATCCAAAATTGTTTTAAAATTTCAAGTTGTCATAGAGAATACATTTTTACTTAAATTAATTATCCTTTTTGTCTTATTATATATTCATGTCCCTAATTACTTGTCCATTTTTGAATTGACACACCTATTAAGAAAGCAATTATTGACATAGTGAATTTACCATTTTACCTCTATTAATTATGAAGTGGATGGATTAAAAATTTAAGATTTTCAAGAAATTTTACCTTTTTCAAAGTAATTAATTGAGGGTATAACAGGTAAAATTATTTTGTCCTTTCTTGATTTATCAAAATGAACAAATAATTAGGGACAACTATAAAAGGAAAAGAGGACAAGTAATTAGGGACAGAGGGAGTATATATAGTAGTAGTATTTGATTGACACAAAATTTAAGAAGAAAAAAAGGCAAAATAAATAGCATCTTTAGTCATGTTGTTTATTGCGAACTTCTGATTTTAATCTTCCTTGTGATATTTTACTTAACACAAATTTAATTTTCAGTTAACAAAAATGTGTATTTTTTAGTCCTTTAGGTAGGAAATATATTATATATTTAGCCGATTCATTGAACTATATTATCCTTAAATATTGAGTAACAATACAATTTTAATAGCACACATAATCATAATTAAGTGATATACCGGCTATTTGGTAGTTTGGTGATTTTTGTGAAGAATCAATCGATCACAAGCAAAATGATTAAAAGTGCATCACTTTAATTAATTGAAAGTTCAATGTACTTAGTCAAATATCACAAGGACCAAATATAAGTACCAACAATCGAAGGACTAAAGGTACGTGCTATTATATATACGACTTTTGAAATTCGTAATTTAAAATAAATTATTTTATTTGAGTGATTATAAATAGTTAATTATATGATAAGTTAAAGTTGCATAATTAATTTTCAAATATAGAATTATTCCATTCGTTCAAAAAGAGACTAATTGACAAAGTGTGTCACAAAAAATACAGCACACATAGTATTTTTTTATAATGTCTCTTTAATTATGTGCGACTGCCAAGCATATTAAAAAAAAAAAAATCAAAATGACTAATGAGCGAGAATATATATGTCTACTCTGATATCATAGTGTTAAATAATATAGTTTCTTATTTGAGTAAGAAAAATCAATGAGTACAATTATCAACTTGACAAAAATATGTGGATGCTTAGGTTGGGTATATATGGGACCATTTTTTACAAAAGAAAACAAATTAGGCTTTTAACAAAAAACATAAAGTGATACTTTACACTGTACATGGCTGGCATGAATGGCTATATATGAATCATAATTCTGAATTTTATTTTATTTTTCATTTATAAACCATAGCTCTTGGTGTTTGAAGAAGTCATTTTACAGTAAGAAAGTTACTATGTATAGTCAAATTTTTTTTTTATAATAATGTTATTTATTTGATAACTTTAATTTTTTATTGTTATAACAAAATGTTCTTAGAGATAATATATAATATAACATAATAAGAAAATTGATTTCAAAGAAACCCTGATTGTTATAGTTAAATTATTATAAAAGATGATTGTTATACAGAGGTCTGACTATACTTATATATGAAAAAAATTCTCCTGTTCAATTTATTTGTTTTATTCTTTTTAGTCTATTTAAAAAAGAATTTGAATGTCTCTTTTCTTTTTTGACAATTACTTAATTTCAACTTTCTACACAATATGTTTAAGATCATAAGATTAAAAGACATTTTGATAAATTCTACGTATCTCAAGTATGAAGTCACAAGATTCAAAAATCTTCTTTTACTTTCTTGAACTTCATGTAAAGTGAAAATCAGATAAACAAATTAAAACGGAGGGAGCGAGAGAAAGCAAACAGAAAAAACAAAAGTATTATTCTCACTCCATTTTAATTGACCAACGACAACAACATACCTAGCATGATGTTAATGTTTGAGTAGGATAGAGCATATGCGGATTTTACCCCTAGGTAACTCTATTTGTGTGAGCTCGTTCAAATTGTCGGTTTCAAGTTCGAGTAAAGGAGGAAGGTTGCAGATGGTCAATCAGATACAACCTCTCTACCTTATAAAAGTAAGATTGCATATATTTTATCCTTCATAAACCTCGTATATAGGATTATACTAAATTTATTATTGTTGTCATTATTGTATTACTATAAAAATTTATCGTTAAAAACAAAAGATAAATTACATTAAGTGATTTCTAAGTTTAGCAAATTATTATTTTTAAATGATTAAAGTAAAGTATTATCACATAAACTGAAATCGAAGAAATATATAATATATAATTTTCTTTTTTTTCTACTGTCAACCCACCCTCATATTACGGTCCCCTACGACCCACACCATAGAAAAAAAACGCAAAGAAGTTTAAACGTTAACGAAATGTTACAAACACATACGTCTAACATTTCTTTATTATTTTTATAGACGGATTCAGAATTTAAATTTCATCGATTTGATATTTGATGATTTTATTAGTACATGAATTCATTATGCTTATCTTTTAGATTCAACATCAATCATATGCTTCAACCTTTGGATCAATTGTTGGAGAGAAAAATTAAATGAAATCACTAAAAAATCTAAATAAACTTTGTAACGTTACCAAATATTCTAGAACATTATAATTTGTAGCTATATATTCTTGAATTTGACGAATTATATATTATGTTTTTTTTATAATAATAACATATTCATTAAGCAGTACACTCTTTATAAAATTACTCTCTCTAACAATCATATATTATAACAACACCTAAATAAAATTTAAACGTCCAATGACAAATACATATGTGACATTATAACAACACCTAAATAAAATCTAAACGTCCAATGACAAATATATATATGTGACAATACCTCATTATAACATATTATGAAATTTTCAGTCAAACAATGTCACTATAACGAGATTTGACTGTATCGTATTTTACTATTGTTAGCGTATTGGGCCATTTAAATGGAAGTTGAATGAAGCCCAAATTCATTCGAATGGATCCCAAATTCGACCCGGTTTCATCTGATTTCTGTACTGAACCCCTCACATCCTCACCAATGGGCCCTTTCTGAAGCTTTCTTCAGAGCTTTTTGCCGGAATTCATCGTAGCTCCGTCGGAGGTGGTGGAAATCGCTGCTCTCAAGCTCATCGGAAAAGGTATATAACTCACTTCTTCTTATTTTGGCTCTGTTTGTTTGCTTAGTTGACTGATAGTTTTAGTAAGGGTAAGGGTTCCTCGTATGATCGAGATTTTGATCTTCCGCTTGTTGAATATGTATGTGTGAATATTGAAAGTGCATTCTGGACTGATTTCACAATCTTAATTTGCTACTATTCTCACTCTCTTGGCCTCCAGAGCTGTATTATGATTAGTCTGAACTGTTCTACTCGTCTTAGTTTATTTTCTGTTTGTTATGAATCTGCATTAGTAATTAATGTTCGACGTCCTGTTATTCATTCTTTGTCTTAAGCTAAATTGTATGAATCAAGGTATATTTCGTGTTGTCATTACTCCTCATCTCGAATCTGTTCACTGGAATGTTGTCAAACTATTATCTGTGTATACCTACCTTACTCTATCTTCAAGCATCAGGTCCTCCGTTATTTGCTGTTGGTATCACCTTTAGATAAGTGCAGGAGTCTCAAAATTGATTGACATGTTCTCGAGCTATGTTTAATATCGAAATGAAGTGTTATGTCCTGCTTTACCTTCCATGATTCTGTATATGTCAACTTATTCTCCAAAGTGGTAATTTAGCTCTCTTTTAAGTGCTTTAAATTAGAATTTGTCCAATAGACATGTTTGACCAGCTTATTATTTGATCTGAAGTATCTGGGGACTATTCGAGTTCAGGGGGTAGGTTTTTAACTCTGATCTGGATGTTTTAAGTTTTTTTTTTTTTATGTCTTTGGGGATAGTGATTTAGGTTTTCTGATGGTTTGACATATGTAGAATGTTGAGAACCTGATGATGAACATGAGATCAAGTTTGGTTTTAATCAAAATAGAGTCTATTGTCAAAGTGTTGCCTCCCTGTTTGTAGTCATTTGTTGCGTTAGACTCCTAACCCCCCTATTTTGCTTCAAATTATAATATGTTATGCTCAAATAGTTACAGAAAGAAGGATATTCTAGTTAGTCTGTTTCGGTTTATTTCTCTTAGATGAGTTTCCATTTGAAAAATTCATTTTCTGTCTTCCCTTAGTTCTTGTGTATGCTAATAGATGGAATTTGCTGATCTAAAAGTTATTTTCGTTTCCTTTATGTGTAGTTCCCTTGCTTCCTTGTCTCTTTATTCTCAATTAGTCTATACTTGAATTTAGTTTCATAAGGGGAAGTCTTAGGTGAATTTGTCATTGTTTTAACTGTTGTGAATATGAGTTTGGCTGAAGTTCGTCTCGATGTTTTGCATTTGATAACTAATTAGTGATTCAGTTTCTGTATTTAATGTTAATTAGGGGTCGCTTATTTTGTTCAAAGTTTTGGCCCGAGATTGTTTCTTACCTAAATAGTGTATTTGCTATGTTAAAAAATGATCTCATATCACTGTTGCTTCATTAGGATACATGACATACCTCTCCTAGCATCTGATGTCTTTTGAAACTTGAAGCTTTTTTTTCATGTTAAATTATTGTTGTCCTGCGTTTTCTTCCCATACCCCACTTGTGGGATTACTCTAGGCCTATCCCTTAATAAATCTTGTTTCTGTTTTCTGCATATTGATAGCTACATCTTCCAATTAACCAAATATTTCCTCTGTGCAGTTCAGCTGATAATTGAAGGATCTCGTGGACATGGCAACGTATTTATGGAGGAAATATGCAGATTATGTATACACAAAATGGGAAAAGAC
>JAJOOR010017288.1:0-29065 GCA_036250505.1 Solanum acaule
GTTATTTGGTCAAATTTTGGTAGGATATAAGGCTTTCTGAGAATCCAATAGCAGATCCAAGAAAAGGTGGTGTCCCCCGGTTTGTTTTGATTGCTCGTCTTGCAAAAGTTGAAATTTTAAATGGAAGCCAGGTAAATCCTCATATTCTATTGACTCATTTTTGCAAGCATTTGAAGTTGCTCAAGTCTTTCGTTCCTTCTATCTCTTTCAGGTTAGTCCTCGAGAGAGGAAAGACTCTGAAATTCGGTATGTTCTCTTTCTTATGTAGAATGTGCTAATAAATTCAGAGTGATTACATCTGGATCATTATCATTTACCTATGCATCTAGAAATGTTTTTTTGGTAAATTAATTAAATGATATCATAAAAACATCAAGAAGATGCAAAGTAACAAAGGAACAAAAGAAGCTGCAAAGTAACAAAGGAACAAAAGAAGCTGCTCCAAACAGAATTCATGAAGCATGCTTTGTAGAAGACCTGTAAAAACAGCGAAAAGAAATCCCTACATCTCTACTGTACTAGAGATAGGGAACTTATGGTAATGAATAATCATGAGTCCAATATGTAGCTGGTTTATTGTTGAGAAGCATGTTTTAACTAATCTTCCTTACTATTGGATAGGTGGCACCTGTACTTGTAAATTTAGTCACCAATATTATTAGTTCCTCATTTCTTTTTGTTTTTGGGAGGGGTCTGGGGTAGGGGTGGGCAAAAGTACCAGAAAACTGGTTGTGTATTTTTTTTTAAAAGTTCGGTTCTTTGATTCGTTGTTCGGTGTAAGGGTCTCAGAACTTCGGTGCACCGAAGAACCGAACTTTTATTGAATGTTTTTTTAAAAATAATATATATGTATATATACAAAAGTCAACCGGCAATTAAATTAATCATGAACAAATCAAAGTAGCAACAAATTTACAATCCAATAGTTTACTTCAAATATTAATTCGCAAGACGACCCAAACATATTTTTGCTGATGTACGTCATGTAAGGGAACCCATCTTCGTCCTTGTTTTCTTGAGAAGTAGTTGGAGGCACAATGTTCTTGACAAAGACAAATATGGTCTTTTTAGCGCAATAAGTATTCCATGGTAAGACACATCATCACTTCTTTTTTATGAGATATAGGTAACCGTGTATTCACAGTAGGCTCATCATCAAACAAATGATGAGCATAGGTCACTTACAATCTCATCAGAGCATGCCAAAACTACCTTATGGGAGATTACAAATTTCCTATGAAATCACCAAAAAGTTTTATATCCCCCGCCATATTTTGCTTAAACGAAAAATACAATAGACTAAGGCAATTCACTCTAATCTTCTGGGTGTTATTTCTCTTATCCTCAAAGCATCTTGCATTTCTTTCTTTCCATAGAGTCCACCATATGCAAGCTGGGATTAACTCCCACCAATCTTCACCAGAAGCTCTTCTTCCTATCTCCTCCCAGTTGTATAATGTCCTTTGTAGTCCTTGGCATTACCCAATACACACCAAGTATACAGAGAGATATGTTCCATTGGTTTGTAGCTACTTTGCAATGGAGGAAAAGATGTCCATCAACTTCTGCATCTTGATCACACATGAAGCACCTTGAACATATTTCTCTCCCTTTTTTCTGAAGTACTTCATGAGTCAAACATGCCCTTCTGCACACCAACCAAGCAAAACTTGATTTTTTAAGTGTCTAATTATACTTTGATTTTTCCTCATTTTATTTTTCATTCGCACCGAAAAACCATTTTAAAAACACCGAACCGAACCGAATTAGTTTAGTTTGGTATTTGGTGCACACTTTTTCAAAATAAAAATCGAACCGAAGTTTGATAAAACCGAACCGAATGCCCACCCCTAGTCTGGGGGGATAAAACATATTTTAGTCTCTTTATGTTTGAAATATATTAACTGTGTACCCATCATGTACCGAAAAAATGTCAGTCCATCTACTAAAGTTTTAACTTCAAATTTTATTAGAGATGTATATCGAAATTCTGGGAACTTCTAAACAGAAGCCAAAAAACTAAAGGGAAGTTATTTTTCTTTCTCTTTTTTTTTTTTTTTTGAAACTGGGAACTTTTTGTATTCCTCAGCATTAAAGGCTATGCTGGCCACCTCCAAAAACTGTTACAGTTATTCTTCTTTTTCTTAATTCTGCATCAGCTGTTCTTTGAGAAGTATAGCTGTTATACATCTTACTATGGGATGAACTAAAAGCTAAAGCCTTTGCCTCACTTAATGCAAGTTATTTATGTGTTTTGTTTGAACTTTGCAAATATGAGGGCATTATTTGTTGGTTATTGTGATATTCTTAACTTGTTTTGATATTTTTTTTTTTTTTCTTTTTTTTTGAGTAAGGTAACTATTTGTATTCATAGTAAAGCTCAGAACCAAAAAGCTACTGAGCTGTGAACTTACAAACAAAAGTATAGAGGGATCATGTTCTACACAAAATCTTACACATTGTTCATTAAATCTAACAAATCCCCAACTCCCCCTACATGTTCTGTTTACACCAAAAAAAGGAAAAGGCAGACAATTCATCCCGATTTTTTGGATGGAGTTGCTGGTGTCTTAAATTTTTTTCGAGTTTCTTTACTTCGAAGTAATCCACCATACACAAGCTGGAATGATCATCCACCAATCTTCTACATTGATTCTCCTCCCCACACTCTTCCATCAGTTTAGTAAATCTATAGGAGAACTAGGCATAGTCCAATTTATGCCAAGAATACAAAAAAAATGTTCCACAGATTTTTAGTTCTCTTGCAATGTAAGAAAAGATGCTCATTGCTTTCACATTCTTGACAACATAATGGACATCTTGAGCAAATCTGAAGACCTCTTCTATGTAATTTCTCTTGGGTCAGGCAGGCTTTCTGTTTTGGCTTGCAAGCATTTTTGGGATGAGGCTGGTGTTTTGTTACGTTCTTGCTGATTGATTCTTTGGGAAAATACACTAACTTGAGGCACTTTACTAGATTTCAGTGGAGTCATTGTTCAGATAATAGACTTTGATATCCTTCTTCAGGTATGTCCGTTTGGTCATGTCTAAATGCCAGGATAACTCAGAGGAAATTAAGAAGCTTCACCCCAGGTATATATTTTATTTACGACGTAAACTTGTCTTCAAATATTTTGATATGGCTAGTATATCAAGAAGCCAGCATTTCGTATATTTGGTCTCTGGAAAATGTTAGCTTGTGTCATTGGTACAACTTATTTGTAGGGTGTTTTGGAAAAAATTGTAGTACCTACATAGAAAAATAAATACTTCAACCTATTCCTCTGTTTTCTGATTTACTTGCTTATATCTAAGTTATATGCATCAATAGTGAACTTTTACACGATCAGGTTATTTTGACCTTTTATAGAAGATTGTTTCCCTTCTTTTAAGATGCCAATTTAATATTTGTATATAAAATTTGTCTACTCTCTACTGTTGCCTTTTAAGTGACTTGCTAGTGAATATATTTTACACCATTAATGCATAGAACTTATACTCATATGATAACTACATTTACTTTAGTATCCTTTTGTTTCTTTAGTAATTAAGACTATTAACTGGTTATCAAAAAAGTAACTAGGAGTCGTTTGGTTTGAATTCAAGTTATGATGGGATTAGTTCTGATGGGATAAATTATGATGGGATAAGTTATGCTAAGATTATTTTTTATTGAGTGTTTGGTTTGTTGTATTCAAAATAATAAATCTTAAGAACCAACATATATGTTTACAAAAATACCATTCATGAATGTGAAAAGTAATGTATAAAAAGTGTTTAAAGGGATATTTTTGTCATTTAGTCATTTTATCTCGGGATAAGTTATCCCGGGATTACTATACCACCCAAGGGAAGGGATAACTTATCCCGGTACTAATTATTAATCCCGGGATAAGTTATCCCGGACTTGCCAACCAAACAACAAATTAAGTGGCACTATAATTTAATCCCAGGACTATTTGAAGTTATCCTTCACACCAAACGACCCCTAAGAGTATTAACTAGGACCCTTACTAGTGCTCTAAAGTATGTGTTAATTGGTGCAGATTTGCAGAGCTGAAAAAATTTCATGGGATTGAGGATGAAAAGGCTGCAACTGGAGCAACAGGTCCACAAAAAATGTCATCTAGTCTCATTTGTATGGACTGTCAACTCTAAACTTCTCCAAAATTAGACTAGATTTTATAATCTGATTCAAGAAAATGCTCTTACCGGTTATGCTCGCCTCTGCAGCTATTACCCTGAAGTGTGTTGCAGCATCAATTGGTGAAAGAGTCCCACTGACTAAAAAGCTGCCGGCAACAACAACAGTATGATCTTTTCATTTAATAGCCAAGCATTTGATTCCTCTATGGTTTAAGGTTTTTACTCATCTCTTGGTTCAATTCAGGTTGGCAAGCTGAAAATCCTATGTGAGAGTTTCTTCAAGATAAAATCTGTTAAACCGAAGTTGTTTCTTCAAGAAGAGGTACGTATCAGTCACTTAGATTTCATGAATAGATGATATAATGGATCAAACCCCCCTTAAACAATCACATTTTTACAAGTTTCATACTTAAACATACCTACTTTACGTTACCCCCTGAACTATAACTTTTTAAGTGCTAAACCCCCCTAAACTATCACATTTTTATTTTAGTTTCATACTTAAAGTATAGGTTACGAGCAGGTGCTAAACCCCCTGCTCATTATATGTTATGCAAGTGTGTTCACCCTCCAAAAAGCTTATAAAAATGTCCATTGGCACTACATGTGTTTTTTTTTTTCTTTCATGTTTTGTTTAGATTATTAATGGCTTTAATTATAACATAAATTCTAATTAAATAAGTAAACTAAAGAAACACAAAAGCTAAAAGTAAAGATGAATTAAAAGTTAAGAGAACTAGGCATAGTTATCAAAGAAGTATAGAACTCATAAAAATATGATAGTTTAGGTGGGGTTTAACACCTGAAAGTTATTATTCAATGGGGGGTGGTGTGTGTGTGGGGGGGGGGGGGGTTTAACATAAACTATGCCTAGGTTTACGTATGAAACTAATAAAAACATGACAGTTTAGGGAGGCTTTGATTTATCGTCTCTTAATATATTTTTGAGTACTTTACATAGCTATAGAATACTCCCTCCGTCTACTTTTAATTGTCATCGTTTCTTTTCTTGGAAAACGATAAGAGCTTTGACTAACATTTTATGATGTATTTTTCATCATATTGATATGCAAAAAATTGCAATTTATAGTACTTTTCATATATTTTTTTAATATCTTATTTTTTTTGTTTAAAATATCGAAGTAGTGTAATCTAATTTAACTTTGAAAATTAGTCAAATTGACTTTCAAAAAGCGCAACATGACAATTAAAAGTGGACGGAAAGAGTATTTTAAAAAATACATTACATATTTTTAGCACAAAAAATCATCTTAAAAAAACAGTTTTAGCACATTAATATAACAATTCACTGTTCGGATTGGGTCGGTTTTATTAAAGCCAAAATCAAATTTTAATTATTAAAACCAAATCAAACTAAATATAATATAAATTTATCAGTTTAATTGTTATCGGTTTGGGTTTAGTTTGGTTCGATTATTCGGTTTTTAACTATACATAGGTATATACTCTTCATTTTTCTACTATTATTCCTTAATTTAAACAAACAAATAAAGTGAATTTTTTTATTAGGTAAATGTAACATCACTTCTTTAAAAACCTAAAACATACTCAAAATAAGTCAAACATGTTTAATTATGCTTTTTTTTTTTTTGAATCAAGTAACATTTTGTATTCAAGCTAGTACTTAGGTAGTATGAAAAACCATATTCACAAGAGTGAGATTAGATACAGAGTATGCCAAAAGTAAATCAGACCTAAATGGTATCTAGCACATCTAGGATTGATTATGTATCACGAGAGTACAATTTAGTACACCAAAAGTAAAATAACAAAATACAATTTGGGCTTAATCTTTTGTACTGAATTGCACCTATCCTCAAAGCATCTATCATTTTCCTTCTTTCTAATTTGTCCACCATATACATGAAGGGATGATCCTCCATCTCTCTATTATTGCTCCAACTTCCTCTTAGCTAAAAAGAGTGTCAGCAATCTTGCTTGGCAGGGAAAAACTTTAACTAAAGATTCAGAAGGGAAATGGTATTTCAAGAATTAGAAAACCTATCAAGGATAAAAACTCTCCTAGGCACATATCCCTAGGCTTTTATCTTAGAGGTCCCTTTTGGACCTAGATTACCCTTTTTCCGGCGATATCCAATCACCGGAGTCCACTTTTCCTACCTTCTTCAACTCTTTTGCACCCTCCAATTTCCCTCTTTCATGGACAATAGACTTTGTTTTAGATCTGGGAGAAAAATCTTATGAGATTTCTATATATTCATCGGATTCAATACTTTGGTTTGATTGGGTGGAGAATGTCAGGAATTACATTTGAAGGTTAACTCTAAGTGAAGGTGCTTTACTCTGGCTATGCAGAAGAATGAGCGGGGAAGAACTTTAAATCGTGGAGATGCAGAAATCTCTCTACTTATATTTATTGCTCTCAAAAGTTCAACAAGTACGGGAGGTTCCTTTCCATTATTACAGTTAAGGGATATAATAGAGTTATGATCATCATTCCAGAAAGTTCTTATAACGAGGGGTGGGGCTTGGTGGCTACAAAGATTGAGGAATTTATTACAGAGAAAACTAGCGCTATTACGAATGGAGGTACAACATAACAACTATGAAATAAGATAGGCAGCTTCAAAGATGCTCTTAATAAGAGTAAGTGGACTTTAAAGGAAGCTGAGGTTACTGAGGTTGATGTTGTGAAGAACCAACTTTCTGTGAAAACTCAAGAGGGTGATAATGATCTTCTGCGCAGATGTCTAGTTGGTCGATTCAATGGCGGGGATAAAGTTCCGACTCGCAATGAGGTGAGAAGATGAGATCAACGGACATGGAAAGGGACTCAGAATATCCAAGTGTATGTCATGAATGGTTTTCAGTTTCTCTTTGAGTTCCAATCAAGGAAAGCTGAACACATTCATATGTCTGGAGAAGACAAGGGGTCATCTTAACATATGACTGGTGGTCTCTGACGAAGGGCTCCTTTCCGGTCCAAACCAAGTTTGATTGGTTTTGGATGAGTACATGGTCTTCCTCTACACCTCTGGTCCACAAGAGTCTTGAAAGAAATGAGTGATAAATGTGGAGGTTGGCTGGAAAATGAAGAAGAAACTGAACTTAAAAACCACCTGCGATGGGCTCGTATTCGTGTTAAGGGTCCGAGGGAGATGATACAACTATCCATTGATGTTGATGATGGAAATCTGATCTTCTTCTATGCCCATATGGGTAGAGTCGTCGGCGATGAACAAGAAAAAAAAGATAGTTTCTAACCCTAGACAGTTGACTATAGCTGGTAAAGGAGAGACAAGAGTAATTCTAGGTTGTGGGAAGTATATGAAGACTTTTCATGAAAAAGGTAAAGAGGTTGTAGGTCCCAACAGATTTTGTGGTGCCTGACACAGCAGGTGGTGTCAGTGTTAGAGTAGGTGGCTTGTAGTAGTGTTGAATATTTGAATTTAAAAGAATCTGTGGGGCCTGATCCAATTCTTTTAAATTCCACTTTGCCATCAGACATGGACCAACTAGAAAATCCTTTTGGGCCGATCCATTTAACTCCCAGACCAAAGCCCACATCAGAACCATTTATTGAGCCTATTGGGTCACAAGAGCCTTATCAAGTGGAGGCCCGACTCCTTTTCCAGAAATCAACAGATGAGATGAGCTTTTTAATTAAGAAGTCTAATGGATTCATAGAACCCTTTGCAAAATCCATTCTAAGGGAGTCGGACAAATTAGAAAAAATCTTGAACATTCTAGCATTGACGAGGACACAAAATTCTACATGGAATGGAAACAACTCCCAAGAACTTTCAGAGCTTTAACATAGACAATTTGCAGATCAAAGAAAGTAAAGAAACAAGCGATATAGTTTCAAGCCAACTGGATATCATCAAGGGAGTGACGGTGAGGGGGTAAAAGGCGTTATAGAGCTATTCAGAAAACAAATGGTGGAGTATGAGGACCCTAAACCATTAGCAATGGATGACAACATCGTAGAGGACTGTATCGAATCACAAGCAACGCTAATGTTTTAGCTCAATCTACTCAAACTTAGTCGTTTGCTTGGAGTCTCTACCAAGGGGCATGAAAAATAATTTTATTCCTTAATCATGAAATTAGAGCAAAACAAACCAAGGGAGAATTAGAGACTAAAGGATAGCTCATCAAGCAATAACAACAGTGTCCCAAAGGAATTAAGGATTTATTTTCAACATGAATTTCAAGGATGGTGAGCCAAGAATCAGAGGGAGAAACCTAACTATTGTGGAACAATGAGGGTGAATTTTTTGTTTGGTAACTGTAATTGTATTACCAGATTTTCAAATATGTACAAATTTGAAGCTTAGGACATGGACATAATCCCAAGTCTCAAAGCCCATCACCTTTGCCTTGTCCAGGCTCTATGCTCGAATTTCTACTAAGGATAAAAATTTAGTTTATGCATTGCACTAGCCAGTCTAGGATTCATGCTACTTCTACAATGAATTTCCTGAATGATTTGCTTTATAATGTCCTCTATGCTCCTCTCCCTTTGCTGAAAAATTATGTGATTCCTCTCTTGCCATATGTAATAAAAAGCTGCAGCTAATGTCATTCTATACACTTCATCTTGTATTGATTTCCTGTTAGCATGCATTGTTGCCTATTCTATCTCTTCATTCCACCCTGCACTACTTCTGGTGATGGACAACCATTGAAGTAGTCTTTGCCATATCACAGTTGCCACACTACATGCAAAAAAATAGGTGCTGGTGTGTTTCAAGTTCTGCTTTTCACATTGCGCACAATGAATCAATGTTTATCCCCCATTTGTCTAGCCTGTCTTTTGTGTACAATCTCCTTTGTAAAGCCAAGTATAGGATGAATGTCCATTTGGGACTGCCTTGATTGCTGCATATCATTCTTCTCCATGGCACCTTGCTCAATTCACCTCTAAGTGTTTTGTACATGTCCTTAATTGTGAAAGTTTCAGCCTCCATAACCTTTTCCACTTGCAATCCTGCTTCTGATATCCAATGCCCTGCTTGTAGGATTTTCCTCACAACCCAAGAAGCTTGTTTAGCTTGCATTTCCCATGGTCTCCTATCTTTGATGTAATAAGTATGGACCCATACTATCCATAACTTATCCTTTTTCTTAGACAGGTCCCACAAATATTTGAGTATTGCTGCTTTATTCCACACATACACATCTGTAACATTCAGTCCACCAGCAGCCTTTGGCCAACATAATTTATCCCATGCTACAAGAGCTTTCCCTTTAGTTTGTATATCACCATTCCATAAGAATCTCTTGCATATAGTTTCTATCTGCTGCAACACTTTCTTTGGAAGGAGAAATACTTGTGCCCAGAATGAAGGTGAAATTAGTTTCATGGAATGTAAGGGGGTCTAAACGACGAAAATAAGTCAATGGGGGGTAGATATTTATGTTTTAGTGGAAACTAAATTGAAGTGTCACGCAAGTAATTTGTTGCATACTATTTGGAACAATAGATGGGTGGGGGAGTTGCATTTGGAAGCGTGGGGAGCAGTGGAGGGATACTAATACTATGGGACAAAAGGGTTTGGGAATGGGAGTTTGTAGAGAGTGGTGAGCAATGCATTACTTGCAAAAAAAAACTTTGAAACTGAAAAAAACCAACATCTATTCTTGCATTGCAACTTTACAACACAAATTTAGGCCATCTTTCTTGGTCTCACAAAGACAAACTGGACCATGCTCGAGCATACTGCCGAGTTGTTGGATAAAAAGAGGGGAAAGCGAGAGCCAAAAGGCATGGTGGAGGATAATTCCACATTGCATTTGGTGGATAGTATGGAAAGAATGAAATAGTTGAAACTTTGAAGATAAGTCCAATTCCATTTAGAAGGTTAGATGGGATTGTATTGTATCCTTTTATTTTTGCTAAAGAGAAAGGTTTAGAGGAAACATAATAGATTGTCGAATTATTAGGATCCTTGTAAATATTATTTTTTCTCTTCTTTTGTTACCCCCTGTTTGCAGGTCACCAGCATATCCTTAATGTTGAAGAATACAACATTACTATTTTTGAAAATAAAATAATAATCTTGCTTGGCATTGCCCATGCTATGCCCCTAAAATTGATGAAAATCTTCCATAGTTGATTTGTGATACTACAGTGTAGGAACAAGTGATTTAATGTCTCAACTTCCTTTTCACATAAAAAACATCTTGTGCATAGTGACATCTTCCTCTTAATCAAATTCTCATGAGTTAGAACAACTTTTTAGTTAGAAGCCGAGTAAAACATGCAACCCTATACGGATCATGGTCTCTTATATCTATTTCCAAGGCCAAAAAGTATCCATTGGTTCTGTCTGATTCAACAACTTATACCCAGAGCTAACTTTATAAAGTCCTTTAAGAATAAATTATATTCTATTTTAGAAGAAAATGAAAATAAGTCCTCCTTCGATGAAAATCATAGCGATAACGATCAACTAAATATAGTCTATAGTTCTGATAATAGTAAGTCAGCAAATCCTTGTGGATGCGGTAGTGCAATTTGCACCTGCAAAAATCATTCCATAAATGTCATCACTAGTAGTAATAAAGAAACATTTTGTGATATGATAGATCATATTGAAGACCCCAATTTTTCATGGAAATAATGATACCAGTAATAAGACCTTGTGGTCCCTATTCCCGACATTCAAACCAGAAGAAAAATGAAAAGATCCTTTTATGAAGAAGATCAAACAAAATCACAAGATACATGTACATATTTAGCAATATATTCTCTTCTACGAAAATATACTATACCTTCGCCATTAAAAGAACCTATAACCACCTTAATCAAGCTACAACCAATTCATTCAATTTTTCAAGAAGATTCATCTTCCTCAATCAATAAAAATATTTCAATCCAAACAAAAGATAGTTACAAGATGAAAACCGCAGAGATATTCCCACAAGCGGATCTCCCTATTCGCTGCCACTTCTCAAAAAGAAGAGGAGAAAATTACTCCAAATAAAAAACATTTTGAGTTAACACTCTCACAGATACTGTACCGCGCTTGATAAAAAATGTGAAAATTATGTAATTCAGGACTTAATAAATCCCTGCTACACTAACCAGAATTATGTTGAGACGGAAGATCCACTCAAGACTCGGAGGTACTATGAATTTATCTTAACGGATACTGATTCAGTAGAAATTAAGCATATATTTAAGGAAAATAATATAGATAGTATACAATATTCAAAGTTCACGATTAAAAGAATTTTGATCCCCTTTGAGTGGTTTGTAGATGATCTACATACCCCTATTCTCTTATCACAAGCTCATCGACCCCAGACAAATAATTAGTATGATTATAAAGCAGCCTGGTATAATTTTTTTTGTTAGACCCAACACTCGCACCTGGTTTATAAAATATTCAAAAGAAATGAAGAATGCAGTAATTCCCCGATGGTTTTACGAATGGTGGAGTCAGTGCGGAGGAAATTAAAAGGTATTATCAACTCAACATCAAACACAGTTTGAAAAATTTCAGGTTGAGCGAAATATATCTACTTTATCAGAAAATATTAAATTGTCCAAGTTCATTATTGCCAAAAGGATTTATTATATTATTAGTTGGTCATTCGACACTCATGAATTGGAGAGGATCAAGTATTTAAGCAAAACTATTGAAATGAAAGGATGGGCGCCAGTAGCCTACAATGATAAGTTAGTATCAAGTTCATTACCCCGGAAGGATTCCAACCATTCCAAAGAAAAATTAAAAAGAAGGCTCAAACAAGCCTTATTAAATCTTAATACTGATGCAAAATAAAAAATGGAATTATTAGATACTGTTGCTTTACATAATGAGTCTAACAACAGAGATATGTTAGATCTACAAGGAATAACACAAGCATACATCCTTAATCAAAAGGAAGTGCCAGCACACTTCAGTGATAAATTATTCAACAAAGAAGTTATCAAAAGGTAGACCCCACATACAAAAATCATACTACTCAAGTCGAGGGATAATAAACAACAAGTTCCAAGGCCATTTTATAATGAAAATTCAGCATAAGAAAGTACAAGCATATGTTAACAATTAATATGTCACCAATAAGACAAGTAGGTGAACCCTACAAGGACCAAAATTTCATGTCACAAAGTGACAAAGGTCCAAACAATTTCAAGATATATGTTTCAAGACTATTTTCAACAAAATATATTTGCATTAAGGATATACATATTCAACAAAAGTTACATGTACATACTTTCAGCTACGTGACAAATTCTCAAGCCACGTATAGTTATCAGTAATAGTTAGTAGCTATGTGTGAAAAGAGTAATGTGTACTTGGGAATTAAAAGAGAAGTACAAGAAAGTAGTGAATAAACTTAACTTTAAAATTTAAAACATGTAATTAAAATAAGTAGGGAAAATATACTTACAATAAACTTTTCATTGATTTAGGGAAAGGAAGGAGAACATGGATAGGAAATGGAAAAGACGTGAAATGGGAGACAAGTGTAGATAGGTTTTCAAAGTCGTAGGATTTTGAATGCCCTCTACTGATACAAGTTGAAAGCCTTAAATAGGCTTCAAAAGCCCCCAAGGCCTAGCTCAAGTGGCAAAAAGTGGAGGATTTGTGGCTTAGGTCGCAGGTTCAAGCCCCACACCATGCAAAGAGAATCCCGATATTTAAGTGGAGAAGGGTAGAGGGGCGGGCCCATTACCCATCGACTTTAGAAGGCTGTGATTGGTCCAAAGGGCGGGTCACAGACGAATTTCTCGGTTATCAAAAAAAAAAATAGGCTTCAAAAGTACTGACTAATCTAACTTATTATGCTATCTATTTTACATGTGTGCATACATTAATACACACTATTATCTTTTCACGTAGCTATTAACTTTTACACATAACTGATAACTATACGTGGCTTGAGAATTTATGTCACATAGCTGGAAGTACGTACATGTAACTTTTGTTGAATATGTATATCCTTATTTCAAATATATTTTGCTGAAAAATAGTCATGAAACACGTATCTTCTTATTGTTTGGACCTTTGTCACTTTGTGGCATGAAATTTTGGTCCTTGCGAGGGCCACCTACTTGTCTAATTGTTGACATATTAATTGTTAACATATGCTGGCACTTTCTTATGCTGAATTTTCATCATAAAATGGCCTTGAAACTTGTTGTTTATTATTGTTTGCACCCTTGACTTGAGTGACAAGGTTTTTGTATGTGGGGTCCACCTTTTGATAACTCCTTTGTGCTATTCCTTGTAGATCTAACATATCTTCGTTGCTAGATTCATCATGTGAAGTAACAATATCTAATAATTACATTTTTGATTCTGTATCAGTATTGAGGTTTAATAAGGCTTGTTCGAACATTCTTTTTAATCTTTCTTTGGAGTTGTTGAAATCCTTCCAAAGTGATGAACTTGATACTAACTTATCATTACATACTGCTTGTCACGCCCCGAAGCTACAACCAGGACGCGGACACATGACCTAGGATCACTAGTGATCCCAAGCTACCCTGCTGGCATATCATAAGCATACTAAATAAACTAAATTAGGGAAGTACTGTGCGGAAGCTTAAAACATCATGTAAACTGAAATGATGGGAAATACCCATAAATTATGTGAATATATAAAACTGAGGAGAGTTTAAGATACTGAAATAAAAACTCAAGTGCTAAAGTTGAATCTAACTATGTCTGAAATAAGCCTCTTAACTGACTAGAAGTGCTGGGACATGCCCCCAGCTAAATCTAGCAAAAACTGAAACTAAAGACTAAAATAGAAAAGAAACATGTCTGTCGTCCTCGAAGGATGAGGACTCACCACTGATGCAACTGAGCTGGAGATCGGGAACCGATCTATGCGTGATCTGGAAGCTGAGGACCTGAACCTACATCACGAGAAGATGTAGCGCAGAGTATGCGTCAGTACTTGAATGTACTGAGCATGCAGGATAGAGTAAAGCTGAACAATAATCATAACTGAACAAAACAATGATATGAGATAAGCATGATACTAAGAATACTGAACATGAAATGACTGAATGCAGCGACCAAGTTTATAACATGCTAAGACTGAAATTTGACTGTAACTGATAACATGGTCAATGTTATAGAATCTTACTGGTCTGTGGGAGCTACTTATAACCGACATAAAACCACATGAGTTGAATGTGGAGTCCGATGTATACGCCCTCGAAAGGACCCAATATACCTTGTCAGAGGTATAGAGGCATGACTGGTGTGATCACTGAAATGTAATTCCCACAGAGGGGACTTATAAACCTATGGGGGCACGTAGTTTTGGGACTATTCGGGTACACGCTGAATCCTAATCCACTTGGTATTAAGCTACTCCCAATTGATTATGTAATTAACAATTAATGACTGAATTTCTATAATACTGGATAACTCAATTTCTGACATGCAAACTCTGAGAATGCAACAATTATGACTGATAATGTGACATTCGTAAACTAAAACATGTAAATCTGAATAATTTGGCCTAGCATGTATAATTCATGAACTAAACAAATCTTTACAACTAGGGTTCTGAATATCATACAAGAAACTAAGCACAATATGGTAAAATCTGATTTGGATCATTCTAACAGCTAAAATCCAACAATTTCTAACATTCAAAAAACCCTAGATCTAGATAAATATTAAGGGAATCAAGAATCTGACTGAATTCTAGGGACCTAATGGGTGAAAGGAACCACTAGTGAAATCCCACATATTTGGTGGCGAATTCCATGGAGATATCTTTTGATTTCGGGGTTGGAACTGATGAAAACTCGTTGCGTTCTTGAACTAGGGCTTGGCCGACTTTCTCCTCTATTTTGCTCTAAGTTTCGCTTGATTTTGGTGAATAATTGATTAGGTTAGGTTCTAATTAGTTTACTAGGCTAAAACTGACCAAAACCACGTAGTTTATGAGTTAAACGACGTAGTTTAGGGGTCCAACGCATGAGGAAAAGACCAAACGACCCCTGACTTAAAAGCTGTCGGGGTCACCAACGGACCGTGGATGGACCGACGGTCCGTTCTGGTCGGCCATCGTTTGGCTTTAGAGACTAGAGTCTAGGGCTATGATCCACGCCAGAACCACGGTCTGTGGCCTAACCTACGGTTTGTGGGTCCAGCCGTGGGTCATGCCTTAGGGAAATTTCTGGGCTGATTATGGGGAGGGCTGCAGGTGGCCATCCACGGACCACCAGGACGGGTTGTGGGTCACCCTCTAGTCCATGGGTGGCAACTATGGGTTGCACCAGTAACTTCTGGAAATCTGATGGTTTGTCTGTTTTCGTATACAGGGTGTTACACTGCTAGTGCTCATCCTTTAATTTTAATAGTTTTGCTTAAATACTTGATCCTCTCAAATTCATGAATGTCGAAGGACCAACTAATAATATAAGAAATTCTTTTAGCAACAAAGAACTTGCACAATTTAATATTTTGATAAGGTAGTAGATATATTCCGCTCCACTTGTAATTTTTCAAACTGTGATGTTGAGTTGATAATACGTTCTTATTTTCTCCGAACTGACTCCACCATTCGTAAAACCATCGGAGAATTACTGCATTCTTTATTTCTTCTGAATATTTTATAAACCAAGTGTGGGTGTTGGGTCTAATAAAAATAAAATTATATCAGACTACTTTATAATCATACCAATTATATGTCTGAGGTTTATGAATTTTTGATAAGAGAATAGGGGTATGTCGATGATCTACAAACCACTCAAAGGGGCTCAAAATTCTTTTAATCGTGAACTTTAAATATTGTATACTATTTGGGTTATTTTCCTCAAATATTTGCTTAATTTCTACTGAATCGGTATATGTTAAGATAAATTCATAGTACCTCCAAGTCTTGAGTGGATCTTCCGTCTCCACATAATTCTGATTGGTGTAGCAGGACTTTAGTAAGTCCTGAATCCCATAATTTCCACACTTTTTATCAAACACAGTAATTGACAGTACCTGTGAGACTGTTAATTCAAAATGATTTTTGATCGGAGTAATTCTCTCCCTTTCTTTTTGAGAAGTGGCAGCGAGATCCGCTTGTCGGTATATCTTTGCGGTTTCCATCTTGTAACTATCTTTTGTTCGGATTGAAATATTTTTATTGATCGAGGAAGATGAATCTTCTCGAAAAACTGAATGAAGTGGTTGTAGCTTGGTTGAGTTGGTTATAGGTTCTTTTAATAGTGAAGATATAATATATTTTGTAGAATGG
Source organism: Solanum acaule (assembly GCA_036250505.1). NCBI lineage: Eukaryota > Viridiplantae > Streptophyta > Magnoliopsida > Solanales > Solanaceae > Solanum > Solanum acaule. The sequence continues at coordinate 16,366 of JAJOOR010017288.1, forward strand.
AATATTCTGTTAAAAATGTGTGTTCATCTTGTGATTTTGGTTGATATTCTTCATAAAAAGGGTCTTTTCATTTTTTCTTCTGGTTTGAACGTCGGAAATGGAGACCTCAAAGGTCTTATTCTTGACAAGAGTAGTTCTGGATTGTGGAAAGTATAAGAAGACTTTTCATGAAAAAGGTAAAGAGGTTATAGGTCCCAACAGATTTTGTAAGGTCTGACACGCAACACGTGGTGTCAGTGTTAGAGTAGGTGGTTTGTAGTAGTGCTGAATATTTGAATTTAAAAGAATCTATCGGGCCTGGTCCAATTATTTCAAATTCCACTTTGCCACCAGACATGGACCAACCAGAAATTGGTCCTATTCATTTAACTCCGAGACCAAAGCCAAATCAGAACCATTTATTGAGCCTATTGGGTCACAAGAGCCTTATCATGAGGAAGCCTGAGTCCTTCTTTAGAAATCAACAAATGAGATGAGTTTTTTAATTAAGAAGTCCAATGGATTCACAAAACCCTTTACAAAATCCATTCTCAGGGAGTCGGGCAAATCATAATAAATCTTTGAACATTTCAGCATTGATGAGGACACAAAATTCAGCATGCGAATTGAAACAACTCCCAAAATCTTTATGCGCCTTAGCATAGACAATTTGCAGATCAAAGAAAGTAAAGAAACAAGCGATATAGTTTCAAGCCAACTTGATAGCATCAAGGGAGTTGACTCTGAGGGGGAAGAAGGCGTTATAGAGCTATTCAGAGAACAATTGGTGGAGTATGAGGACCTTCAACCATTAGCAATGGGTGTCAACATTGTAGAGGACTGTATCGAATCACAAGCAACACTAAGGTTTCAGCTCAATCTACTCAAACTTAGTCGTCTGTTTGGAGTCTCTACCAAGGGGCATGAAAACAAATTTTATTCCTTAATCATGAAATTAGAGCAAAGCAAATCAAGGGAGAATAAAAAATCACAGGATAGCTCATCAAGCAGTAACAACAGTGTCCCAAAGGAATTAAGAAATGTAATTTTCAACATGAATTTCAAGTATGGTGAGCCAAGAATCAGAGGGAGAAGCATTAGTTTCATGGAAAGTAATGGTCTAAACGACGAAAATAAAAGGGGTTTAGTTAGAAATCTAGCTAGTCAATGGGGGCAGATATTTATGTTTTAGTGGAAATTAAACTGAAGGGTCACGTATTGTTGCATACTATTTGGAACAATAGATGGGTAAGGGAGTTGCATTTGGAAGCGTGAGGAGCAGTGGAGGGATACTAATACTATGGGACAAAAGGGTTTGGGAAGGGGAGTTAGTAGAGAGTGGTGAGCAATGCATTACTTGCAAATTAACAGGTCTGAACCAAAATTTAACATGGTACTTAACCATTGTCTATGCTAAGTGCAAAAAAATGGAAAGAAGGGATCTCTGGTGTGAATTGGGAGCCATGAGAAGTCTTTGTGAAGGGTGTGGGTAGTGTGTGGTGACTTTAATGTCATCAGATATCCATCAGAAAGAACAAACTGTTCATCAATCAGTGGGGTATGCCAGAATTCTCTGATTGTATTGAGGAGGTGGAGCTTATAGACCCTCATTTATTTGGACAGTCTTTCACTTGGAGAAGAGGAGAGAACCATACAACTGCATCAAGGATTGACAGAATAATGTTATTCTTCTCAATGGGAGGAACTCTTCACCCTCATTAGACAATCAACTCTTCCAAAGTTGGTATCTAATCATAACCCAGTTCTATTGACTTGTGGAGACATGAACTTCAAGAAGTCATAGTTCAAATTTGGAAACTGGTGGATGGGGGTTGAAGGCTTCAAGGAGAAAGTGAGTTTCTAGTGGTCATGATTTGTTGTTACTGGTACAACAGGTTTTGTCTTAGCTGAAAATCTGAAACTCCTAAAAAGGTAATTAAAGGAATGGAGCAAGAATAATAGGAGCAATTGGAAACAACCAAAGGAAGAAATCCTTGACAATTGTCCAAATGGGAGATCCTTCAAGAGCAAAGACAACTTACAAACGATGAATTAATGCAAAAAAATAAAATAAAATTTGGCAATGTCTTTTGAAGAAGTTGTCAAAAATGAAGAGATTAGGTGGAGTCAAAGATCCAGAAGACAATGGTTGAAGCAATGGGATAAGAACACTAAATTTTTCATAGATTAGCTACACCTCGCAAAAGATGCAACACCATAGAATCCTTGAAGGTGGAGGGAAGCAATGTCACTGATCCTACTGATATCAAGGAGGTCATCAAGAGTTTCTACGAAAATTTGTACAAGGAGACATGCCAGAATTACAATTGCATCAGATTTCTTGTATTAATGAGGATGAAGAGGAAGAGTTACATAAACAAATTGAGGAGGATATTCTAGGATGCATTAAACTTTGTGCGATGGAGAAAGCTCTTGGGCCCAATGGTTTTTCCATGTCCTTTTATCTTATATTTTGGGGAGTAATGAAAGAAGACATCAAGGTATGATACATGAGTTCTATAATAATCAGAGGACTAAGAGAAGTTTCTATGCAACTTTTGTAGCTTTCATCCACAAGAAAGTAGGTGCTTCTGAATTGAAGGACTTCATACCTGTAAGTCTAATCACAGACATATACAAAATGTTAGCAAAGATAATAGCTAAGAGACTGAAAAAGGTAGTGGATAAGTTGGTCAACAAGCAACAAATGGCCTTCATTAAAGGGAGATAGATAATGGATGCTGCACTTATAGCTAGTGAATGTGTGGATTCAAGATTGAAAGGTGTTGAGCCTGATGTAATGTGCAAATTGGACATTGAAAAGGCATATGATCATGCAAATTGGAAGTTCTTGCTGAACGCTCTGGAGTAAAGTGGTTGGGTTGGATTCATTTCTGTATCAACACTGTCCGTTTTCTATTCTGGTGAAAGGTGAACCAGTGGGCTTCTTCCCTTCAGAAAGGGGACTTAGACAAGTGACCCCTTATCCCTCTTTCTATTCATCTTTGCAATGGAAGGTTTAGATAGCTTGATGAGAATAGCAATACACAACAGATGGATCAAAGGTTTTCAGATACAAGGTAGTAGTGAACAAGTTAAAGAAATTTGTCATTTGCTATATGCAGATGACACTATCATTTTTTGTGAACCTCGGGAGGACCAGATAAGATTCTTAAAAACAATCTTACTATTTTTTGAAGCTTCCTCGGGTCTGTAAGTGAATTGGGGGAAAATCAATTTATTTCCAATCAAGGAGGTGACCAACATTTTGAATCTGGCAGATACTTTGGGGTGCAAAGTGGAGAATATGCCAATAGTTTACTTAGGTATGCCTTTAGGCAACAAAAACAAGAGCATACAAATTTGGAATGTCATTGTGGAGAAAACAAAAAGGAGATAAGCAAGATGGAAGGCTCAATATTTGTTTATGGGAGGCAGACACACTTTCATCAATTCAGTGCTGGACAAATTAAGGAGGGACTTTCTTTGGCATGGATGCAAAGAAATTAAAGATTATAACCTAGTAAAATGGGAGATAACCTTGAAAAGTAGAGACAAAGGGGGTATGGGTATTAGAGATTTGAGGAAACAAAACAATAGTCTTTTTATGAAGTGGTTATGGAGGTATAATGAAAAGGGGCAAGCCTTATGGAAGGATGTCATCAGATCCTAGTATGGTGAGTACAATCCTTGGTGCAGTAATGTTAGTGTTGATGCCTATGGGGTGGGGGTATGGAGAACTATCAGAAACTTGTGGCAAAAACTTGAAGCTAATACGTACATTGAAGTGGGAGATGGCAGGAGAACTAAGTTTTGGATGATGTGTGGTACAAACATATTCTTGTAAAAGAATCCTTTCCAGATCTGTTATTACTATATAGTAATCCATATGCAAATATCAATGAATGCTGGACATCACAAGGATGGGATTTGATCTTCGGAACGTTTTTGAATGACTGGAAAGTGGAGAGAGTGGCTAAATTGTTAGAGCTATTAGAAAAATTCTCTGGCATCACTAATGGTCCTGGCTCTTTGAGATGGAAACATAGTAAAGATGAGGTTTTCACGGTTAGCAGGGCATACAAAATGGAAAGTCCCCAGTAACGCAACTCTAAGAAGAGTTTGTGGAGAAAGGTATGGAGAACCTTAGTACCAACTAAGATAAAATGCTTTACATGGTTGGTTGCTAGAAGGGCTTGCCTAACACATGAAGTGTTGTGGAGAAAAGGAAAGATTATAGTATCTTGGTATTCATTATGCAGGAAGGCAACAAAGACCAGCCAACATCTATTCTTGCATTGCAACTTTACAACACAAATTTGAGTAATCTTCCTTAGTCTCACAAAGACAAACTGGACCATGCCCGAGCATACTACAGACTTGTTGAGTTGTTGAATAAGGAGGAGAGCAAGAGCCAAAAGGCATGATGGAGGATAATTCCACATTGCATTTGGTGGACAGTATGGAAAGAAAGAAATAGTAGAAACTTTGAGGATAGGTCCAATTCCATTTAGAAGGTTAGATGGGATTGCATTGTATCCTTTTATTTTTGGTGTAAAGAGAAAGGTTTAGAGGAAACATAACAAATTGTAGAATTATTAGGATCCTTGTAAGTATTTTTTTTTTCTCTTTTTTTGTTCCCCTCTGTTTGCAGGTCACCAGCATATCCTTAATGCTGAAGAATACAACATTACCATTTTTTCTTTAAAAAAAATCTTGCTTGGCATTGCCCATGCTATGCCCCTAAAATTGATGAAAATCTTCCATAGTTGATATTTGATACAGTGTAGGAACAAGTGATTTATTGTCTCAACTTCCTTTTCACATAAGAAACATCTTGAGCATAGTGACATCTTCCTCTTAATCAAATTCTCATGATTCAGAACAACTTTTTAGTTAGAAGCCAAGTAAAACATGCAACCTTATACGGATCATGGTCTCTTAGATCTATTTCCAAGGCCAAAAAGTATTCATTGGTTCTATCTGATTCAACAACTTATACCCAGAGCTGACTTTATAAAGTCCTTTAAGGTGTTCATTCCACCACAAACAATCTACTCCTTCTTGCTTCCCTTGAAAGTTCTCTAGCTGTTTGAATAGTTCAACTGCTCTTAGGATCTCCCAATCATTCATCCCTCTTCTGAATCTCATATCTCATCCTTGTTGAGTCCACATCTCAACTACTGTATTGTGTCGATCTTGGGTACGGTCAAAAAGATCCGGGAACAATTCTTGCAATAACCTTGTCCCTATCCATTTATCTCTTCTTGAACCTGGTCCTGACTCATTGTGCTCTCTGATCATCGAGTGTTTTGTAAGAAAAGGCCAAAAGACCCTGATGGATCTCCACAAGTTGACCCCATATGCAGTGGTGACCTCCTTGGATACCCAACAATCTTCTTCCCCATACTTGCTTTTTATGACACTACCCCATAGGGTCTGAGGCTCTTGTGCATATCTCCATAACCATTTGATCTTAAAATCTTTGCACTGGTGTTTCAATTTCCGGATGCCAAGCCCACCTTGTTTCTTACTCATTTGACTAGGTAGAAAACTTTTTTTTCCTTGTTTCCTGGCCATAAGGAGGACCTTTTGATCTTGTCTAGTCTCTGAACAACACTTGAAGGAAATGGGAATAGTGATAGCATGTAAGTTGGTAGTGCATCTAAAATTGCATTTACTAGTGTTTATAGACATTTAATCCTAAACAAAACAAATCTAGGAAAAGTACAATTTAACAACTTTTACGACTCATGATGTACGAAACATAGTTCCTTGTAAAACTTGTGGAAGGTGGTGAATAGTCAATCTTTGGGACATCTTCTACGGATTAGAGTTACACTCCATAGACCGAGGTACAATTCATCCTAGCCAGTCGTGGTCAGAGTCCTCTACCTTCAATTCTCTGAAAGTCATCTACGAGCATCCCTACACGACTCGTAATATGTTGTCGTAGTTTGGGAGTTCACCTTTTCAACATACTTCCTTCCACGATTGTTGATCTAAGACTCGTACAATAGTGTACGACTCGTACTAGTGGCTCGTACTCCCTATACTGAAGTTTAATATCTCAGAACTCTCATCGACGAATCCATTTATGGCTTGTGGAAAGGACCACGGCTCGTAGTAAGGCTCGTAGATGGTCAGAATGCACCTGCCAACATTGTCTTATTTCTAGGCTGCCAAAATCTATTTTCCTGCAATTCAAACATAAAACACAATCAAATCTACTAACAAATGCTTAAAAAACTCAAAATCTCAAATATAAAGTATTATAAGTACCGTAAATCCACGGTACATCAACGTGAACAAAAACCATGAAAGACCAAGGTTCAAATCACACTAGAGATGGGAAATGCTGAGGTGATGTTTTTCCCTTAGCTAGTCTTTGTCAGATAGGAGGTATCCAATGGAATAGTTGAAGTGTGCACAAAATATCCTGGACCACTTCTATTGAATAAAGAAGGATAATTGTACTATTGTTGTTTCTTTGAATTTCCACAGCCAATTGTTCTCTTTATTTTGATGATAGTCACTGGACGTGTTAAAATTTGTGAATTTATGTTGAGAAATTATTTTGGACTTTTCAGGGTTCCCCATTACCAACACTGCTTGATGATGATATGGCATCCTTAATTGATTTTGGAGTTGGCAATGGATCAACAATTCTTGTGGAAGAAGAGTGTTAGAGGTCGTTTGGTAGAGAGTATTAGAAGGAATAATTTATAAATTATGTATGAGTATTATTTAGTATTATGTTTGGTAGAAATTTTGGGTCTATGTATAATTAATTCATGGATTAGTTATACACTCTACATGGTATTATATGATGTATAACTAATATCTTTTATTTGGTGGTATAAGTAATACATAAGATTTAGTACAATGAGATTAAAATTTATGTAAAAATAAAAATATCCCTCAAATTATTTTAATCATTTTGTTTATTTTCTTGATTTTATGTTTTATATTTGTACTAATAAACTTATTTAAATTGAGAGAGTTGTTTGTTGCTAAATAAATCCAATACAAATATATTTAGAAAATCATTTGCTAAATATATATATGGTTTTCTAATTATTTGTATTTTGAACAATTTATAAAATTACATACGTTTTATAATTACAACTTGCAATTTTAATGTGTAAATGTAGATGATTAGTTTGATTTTATTGTTTACCGTCTTTTGGGTTTTAAAAGTAGATGGTCTATCTTGTTAAAATTAAAATGGATGTTTTGTAAGTGATCAATTTATTAAGATGACAATTATTTACCCTCAAATAATTCAAGTGAAAAAACATGGCAATAAAAGTGTTCTCCTCCTAGATAGTTAGAAGGCCATAAATAAAATAATATTGTCCTGCAATTATCTACCTTGATCCAATTATATAATAATTTAAGGGTATAATTGGAAATAAGTTTTTTTTATAGAGTTTAATTCAAACACAAGATGAGATGTGAAGCAATGAATCAAATTCTTGATAAAAAACAAATCATGCATTATTAATTCCTGCATTACTAATTCTTCCGTTACTAATTCCCGCGTTATTTATCTTTGTACCAAATGACCTCTTTATGTTATAAGAAATTTTGCAAGTTTTGAGTGCATCTTCGTCACTCAATATACATTCTTGAAATCACTTCGAAATTTGAGAATGTCCTTTTTAACTCTTTTATTCTAAATTTGTGCTCCAAAAATGTTTCATGAGCGAACTCTCTCCCTTCTTCCCTTTACGTCTCTCTCAAAGGTAATTGTACCAATTGCAGGATGTTTGGTTGGTCTTTTAGCTAATACATGCATATGATGTTTTTGTGACACTACAATATACCATCACTAATTGTCAGAATTTGGAATAATGTTTTTAATAACGAAAAGAATAACAAAAAGACTCAAGTGAATCAAAGTGCAAGCTTCTTTCAAATGCGGTGCACATCTTACCAATAATTCTGGATAATTTCAATAATTTTTTATTTTCAATTTAGTAATGATAACAAAGATAACTCAACTTAATAACTAAAGCAAAATTTCAGGCGTTGAATGAGAAATAATTCTTGATACTACATATTCAAATTTATATATTGATATTTCAAGGAATGCAATCTCAGAACAAATTGTGGCAGAAATTGAAAGACAATCACAATATGAAGCTTTGGATTGGAGTGTGCTTGATTACAATATGTGGAAGCCTAGCAATGCTCTCATGCACTTGAATAGTTTGAACTCGAGTGATAGACAATGTCCATTTCCATCGAAGTCAACTGATGGATAAATAAAGTGATAATTTATTTATAATTAAAATTAAACTAATCTTATATGCGATGTATTTATATTTTATATTTTATAGGTGTAATGAATCAATGTACAAAAATTGTGAACAATAATGATACAAGTGATGATCTAGTTGGACGGTTGGATAATGATGAATCTTCGAAACATGTATGAATCAACAGACAATGATGGAACGTCTGATGGTTATAATGATGTCAATCGAGATAGTGCACCCCTTAGTATTCAAAACGTTTATTATCATTCTACTATGATTTCATACTTATATCACACTAAAAAAAGCACATAAAATTTTATTTGCACAAGAAACGTTGGTTCTATCTGAACTGCACTCGGAAATCCCAACACTTCTGAATTTATCTAGCCAAATTAGGCTGTTGCAATCTTAATTTTTTTATTGTATTTTTTAAAAAATTTGTTATATAGCTTAATGCAGTTTTATATATGTAACTAGTTATGCTATTTATAAATAAGAAGCAAATGAAATCTTCTATAAGAGTATAATTTTACAAAAGAAAAAAGGAGTTTCTTTGTGATCAATCTAAGAGTATGAATTGGAGGGTTATTTGCAAGTGTTATTAGTTGAGATGTAAGAGGATGATTCACTTTAGAGATATTTTAAGTGGTATGTGGAAGACAGAAAAAATAATTAAGCCACATACTTTTCTGACGAATAACTACAAGGAGAATCATTTTAATTTGAACAGTAACATGATTGTCACTTCATTGATACCATATATTATGTAAAATTGTGATATAAATATTAATATGATCCGTGAAATCATTAAATGAAAACATCATTTCACTCCTAGTTATAAAAAATCACAATCAGATTGGAAAAAGCATTTCGAATGGTTTATGGCGATTTTGAATGTTCATTTAGGGCATTACCTTGATACATGGTTGCACTACAATTGTTCAATCCAAACGCTATAATTTAGTGGGAGCACCATTCTACAACAATTCAAGGAGAGCAAATCTTTGATTTTTTAAAACTTTTAAACCAAGCATTGATGGTGTCAAAAGTTGCAAGCCTGTCATTTCAATTGACGACACATCTTTATGATTTGTATGATATGAAACTATGAATTGTGGTTGATATTGATTCTAATGAAAATATTTTTCCGCTTGCATATGCTTTAGTGGCACATGCGAGTTTTGAGTCTTCATCATGGTTTTTCAAGTTATTGTTGGGACATGTTGTTTGTGAGCGACAAGAAATTGGTCTCATTTATGAACATCATTAAGAAATTTGGCAATGTGTTCAATCTTATTCTACCCAACACATACCACATATTTTATGTTCAACACTTAAAAGTGGTAATGTCCATTATTGGAGGTGATAATGCCAATCATATTACATTATCGAAGGTGGTAATGTCTATTATTCAAGGTGATAATGTTCATCTTACATTATCGAAAGTGGTAATGTTCATTATCGAAGGTGATAATGTTCATCATATTACATTATTGAAAGTGATAATGTCCATTATCGAAGGTGGTATTGCCAATCATATTACATTATCAAATGTGGTATTGTCCATTATCAAAGGTGGTAATGTCAAACATATTACATTATTGAAGGTGGTAATGTCCATTACCGGAGATGGTAATTTCAATCATATAACATTATCAAAGGTGGTAATGTCCATTACCAGAGATGATAATGCCAATCATATTACAATATCGAATGTGGTAATGTCCATTACCGGAGATGATAATGTCAATCATATTACAGTATTGAAAGTGGTAATTTCCATTATCAGAGGTGATAATGTTCATTATATTACATTATCGAAAGTGATAGTGTTCACCATATTACATGTCCGGAGGTGGTAATATCATTTCCCGAGGTAGTAATGTCAATCATATTACATTATCAGATGTGGTAGTATTCATCAATGATCATATTATATTATCGGAGGTGGTAATGCCTATTATCGAGAGGGCTATTTCATGTTGATCTCATCGAAGAGAACCACTAGCATTTTCCAGCACCGAAGACATCTGAAGGGCATACATAAGAGTTCCTAGTAATAGATCTTCATTCGTCCTACTGATGGAATGCATTTATATCCTACCAATGTATCAATATCATTTATCCTACCGACGAATCAACTTATTTCTACCGATGGATATGTAACAGCCCGTATTATGCATATGCTTATTCTATTCTTGTGATACTTGACATAGCCTTATAGTATAGATGAGGGACCATGTTTCTTATATGATTAGCGTTGGTTTAAACTAGCTCGGAAGGTGATGTGATGCCTTGCACGTTGCAGCATGTGTACTGCAAGTTATAACTCCAACGGAAGTATTTAAACTTGAGACGGGAAGGTGGTAATTGAGCTTAAAGTTGAAAGTTAAGTGCTAAGTTAAATAAAAAGAGATTAATAATTAGAAAATGGAGTAAAATAGGTGAGTTGCTTGCTTGACTTAACTAAGCCAGTAGGTGACAAGTAGGTGCATCACCTACTTTGACTTATTGACCAGTCCAAAGAACCAAGTAGGTGCATCACCTACTTGAGCTATATGGATCTAGTTAAAAAGGCCAAGGTTTATGGATCAGATTTGGGCCTATGCTAATGGACTCACTTGAGGCCCAAACTATGTTAAATAAAACAAAATGAAATTAAAGCCCAGTAGCCAAATCTGCCAAGGCCCAATATATTTAAGCCCAAGTGAAAGCTAGTAGGTGCATCACCTGGTTTGACCTTTTGAGCTGCTTGATATGCATAAGCATGTGCATCACCTACTTGACCAATTAGTGGCTGAAAATGAAGCTTTCTAGTGGATATTCTTAAAGGTGAAAAAAGCTCAATATAAAGATATATTGGCTGCTATTCTCACTCATTTTAACACACATTATTGAGGATTAGCTCCAGCTCTTTCTCTCTCTTTTCTCTTAAGGATTAAACAGCAGCCTTAAAGTTCTTCTAGGGTTCTTGAAGAAACCCTCATCTCTGCAAGACAAAGTAAGTGAAAACACTTATGGATTTAGCTTAATTCTTCCATGGATGATTAGGAAAACATGTTATTCATGCTCAAGTATAGGTATAAAGGCATAATATTTCCAGAAGCTACTGCTTACTTCCTTGGTTATTAAGATACTTTTCTCTTCTTCTTTGGTTTAAGTGTGAAGGGATGTTGAAGTTCTAGAGGAATTCAAGTTATAAGGAGAAGTTGCAGAAATTGAGGTAAGGTGACTGCTCCATTTTCTTCCTCCTTATGTATGAGTTTGAGTGAGGAATTATGGGTGTGCTGTCATAAAGAACTCAAGGGGGTGGTGAGTTCAATAATTGGTTGTATGATAAAGAATACTTGAGGCTGTTTTATGTGTATTGTTGTTGGTGCAATTTGGGTAATCTTGGAAAAGGATATAATGTATGTATTGGGCAGAGACGGAGAGTGTGGTGATACACATTGTTTTAAGGGCTGTATGGGCTCATTATCTGTCAAAGTTAGCTACTGTTTTACGAGGCTCACAGTGTGATAGCTGCTAATTTAAATTTATCATGACTTATATTGTAGATTAAAACCTGAAAGGGGAGGCTAAATCGTGATAGTTGTATTGATCAGAAGATAAGGTATGTAAGGCTAGTCGATTCAATATTCTTCAGCATGAAATCTGATACATGAGATTAATATCAATAAGTGAATTTCCTAAGTTCTATTCCTAGTAAAGGAAACATAGTGTTAGCGTATGATCTCCAAATAGCTAACAATATTTTCCCCCCTCTCCTTAGTGTATAGAATTACTTCATTATATGTTTAGTACTATATACTTGTGTAATTATCCTCATATGTGTTGGTATAGAAATGGTATTTGCAAAAGCAAGTTTGGTGAATCCTCCTCTTAGTCAGTTGAAGTCAATTGTGTCATTTAAGCTCACAAGTAATGCATTGATGTTACATAGCTCATTATGTCATTGTTACTGCCTTGAAGTATTATTTTCATGTCTTCTACTACTGGTTCGTAGTTCCAAATATAAAAAATGATTATGACCACCAAAACAGCAATCTCAAAGATTAAAAAATCTAAGTAAAGAAATCTGTATAATTAAGGGTGGCAGCTCAGGGGCGAAAGCCTAGCATGGGCCGATCCCAATTGGTATAGAAGGGTGGCAGCTCAGGGGTGTAAGCCTAGCATGGGCCGATCCCAATTTGTGTAATTATGAGGACCTCATCCTAGGGGTTAAAATGCCTAGCATGGGTCATCCTCTTCTACCACTGATCAGCTGGTCATTCGTATCACATGCCTTATAAAGATCATAACACACAGAAAGGTAAAGACAAGAATGTAACATACATGATCCCACAAGAGTTAACAAAGGTGGTCTTCTGTTCTGATTTATGCACACATATATTGATACTTGGTTTCATTCGAACTCTTATTTTATATATGTTATTGCCTTACATATTTAGTACATT
>JAJOOR010017289.1:0-52313 GCA_036250505.1 Solanum acaule
AAATGCCCCCCCCCCCCCACCCCCCCCCCCATCCAATCTATTATCGAATTTTCAATTACACACTTATATTTTATGGGGGTCCTATTATCCCCTTAAGCTATTTTGAAGTGGAATTATTTCTTTCCTGAAATGTAATTACCAGGCATGTGTCTTGTGGTGAATTAAACGCACTTGACACATGTATTTCACCATTTAATAATATTTTTTTTAAAAAGGTCTCCTTCCTCATCTTTTCTTCCCCAATTATTTCTTCGACCCTAACTATAATAAACACCATTTTTACCTCAAAAAATTTCTATATCTCTAACAATTTATAAAAACGAAAATTCAAGTCACTTTTTTATCTACTCCGAATCTCTAGAGCCTAGAAGATAGCGGTCCTAATCAAATCTTTCATCAACCAATTCAATAATTTTTCTAGATTTTTTTACATTTCGTTTGGTTTGTTGCCTAAGACAATTTTAGATACACATCTAATGGGTCATGAACATTCGAGATCAGATTTAGCCCCTAAAGATTCCGTCAACAACTCAAAATCATCGCGGATGAGAAGGCCAATTTGAGAATCCTCTCTCTCTTCCCCATTCTTTATTCTTTCTCCCTCTAAACTTTTCATGATTAATATATAATTTGAGTTTTTGATTTTGATTCTTTATGGGTTTTTAGAACATGTAGGATCCTTCTTTGAAAATGTAGAAGAAATTGTTTTGTTTTAGTTCCTTTTAATAAGTTTGAAAATAATTTTTAAATATACAATTACTTCACTTTGATTTTGTTACTCTTGAGTCCATGACTTAAAAAAAATTAATTAATGGGTATGCTTTTTTTAAAAATAAATTTAATTTGTTAGATATGTTCTAAATATGTCTATTGAAATTTTATTTATTCATAAGATGCATTAGTTGTTGATAATTTTTATACCAAACATCCATTAAAAAAATCTTCAATAATGATAATGGTTAAAAAAGTATAGTTGTATAGATAAATAAGAAGAAAGAAAGAGAAAGAAAAAAGAAAATTAGAAAAAAAAGGGAAATTTAAAAAAATAGGCAACTCACTCTCTCAAAGAGAGTGAAATATACTCTCTATGCCAATTCAACACTTAAGGGACTATTTATTCCATTTTAAAGTAGTTCAAGGGGGTAATAGGACTTCCGTAAAAGATAGGTGTGTAGTTGGAAATTCGAAAATAGGCTGGGGTCATTTGACCATTTTCTCATAAAATTAACTTAAAGTGATTGAATTCATTTTTAAGAAAAATGAATAAAATAAGGTCGGTTTGAGATCAATCATTTTTATTTTTTAAGTAAAGGATATCTTACTCAAATATAATTTAAACAATTAAAGACAAGTAAAATTTGACCAATATATTTGATTATAAAAGAACACAAGACTTGATAAAAATGAAATTTATCAAAGTAAACCAACACAAAGAAAATGATTCATCTTCTGGGAAATCCGACAAAATTAATGATAAATCTTGAGTTAGAATTCAAGTTACGATAAACAATTAACAAATAAAGGGAATAGGAATTTTTGGGCCCAAGTCTGGTTGTTGTCCACCTGGACCAGTGTCCTGTGCCTTCTCCTACATTTTGGGTCTTCCTAGCAATTTTTTCACCATGTATATTCAACATATATACCATTGTATATCAGTTGTATATTGTTATATACCAGCCTCTTTCCACCTAACTTTATGACTTTCAATCCCTATATTTTTGCCTCCAAGGCCTGTATTTCATGAAGATCGACTCAATAAGGTGTTGGATTTCAACTCAACTCTAAATTCAAGGGAAGAGTTCACTTGGACGCGCATGAGAGGAGTGTCACATGCAAAGTAAGCAACGGAAAGGAATTAGTATGCATTCGTTAAATATCACTAGAGCACTATATTAAATATAACTCAATCAATATAAACATTGTTTTGTACATAGTAATCAGTAAAGATATACATCAATTTTTTTCAGTACCCTCCAAACTAAATATGAAGTCCTAACAATACTTCACAAATAAATATAGTAACCTTAAATTCAACAATTGTAACAATTATTTTAAATTTTTATTTTTTTTGGGTAAATCCTAAAAATGAGTAATTAATTAATAAAAAATAAGAAAAATATGAAAAAAATAAAAAGTTAAGGCCAAAAATTCACAAATAAATATAGTAACCTTAAATTCAATAATTTCATAAATTTTAATACCTATAACATGTTAAATTTATACAAAACTTTTGATCAAATAACTTATAACAATAAAGCATTATAAATTCCATTGTTGAAAGATAATGCGACCAACATATTCCATTTTAATGGGTACTCGGGGGAACAACAAAAAGAACTGCACATTTAATACATATTCACTTCATTCTCAAAATAATTTAAAGATGATATAAAATGCTTATAGATAATTAAACTGACCCAAAGAAAATGAACTACAAAAACCAACAAACTAGATATGAAACTTCGAAGAAATAATTACAACGAGAGAAAGAAAACTAAACTAATGACGCCAAATAAATCTTATACTAACACATAAATAAGCGGCACATGATATTGAAATACTACCTTCGTTCCTTTTTAGTTGTCATATTGCGCTTTTCGAGAGTCAATTTTACTTACTTTCAAAGCTAAATTAGATTACATTAATTTGATATTTTAAAATAATAAATTAGATATTCAAAAACTATATTAAAAGCATTCTGAATCTCAAAGGCAAGCGCCTACGGTCATCACAACTTTTATGCCTGCTTTATGTTGACGTAAGCCTATCAAAGGCCTCCTGAAGTAAATCAGTACCTTAGGGCCTTAGCTATGGAGAATTAAACCAACCAACCGGAGAGCGACAACACCTACCATATAAAGCCTCAAATAGGGCCATCTTAAGACTTGAGTGCTAGCAATTGTTATATCCAAACTTTGCCAGGGCTAAGAACTTGTCCCTTTGATCCCCAAAATCCAATACACAAGCCCACAACATATCCTTGAAATCTGAATAGTCGCTCTAACTACCCATTTGATATGTTGTTGGAATGTTTCGCTAGGATCAATTGGAGTACCCAACTCCTCTGAAAAGGTCCTCTAGAAGCTAGAACTGAACTGAGAAATCATTTCTAAAATAAGGGGAATAGGCACCCCGTGAAGATGAACTACCTCCTAAATATAGACACGAGCTAGCCTCTCAACGCTGATGGAAGACTCAACTAGAAAGAAATGTGGTGACTTAGTGAATCGATCAACGATGAACTAATCTATGGTGATGCACTCCCACTTCCACTCTGGAACAGGAAATCTCTATAACTCACTTTCAGGCCTCAAATGCTCGGCCTTTATCTAATGGACATAAGCAACAAGACATGTAGTCTGTAATATCTCTCTGTATGATGCTCCACTAGTTATTCTGGCTCAAATAATGTTGCTTCTTCAAAGTGCCCAGATGAATAGAGAACCTAGAATCATAAGCCTCACGAAGAATCAATTGAATTAAATTTCTAACTCTTGAAACACAAATACGACCATAAAATCTCAAAATACTATCAACATG
Source organism: Solanum acaule (assembly GCA_036250505.1). Lineage (NCBI taxonomy): Eukaryota > Viridiplantae > Streptophyta > Magnoliopsida > Solanales > Solanaceae > Solanum > Solanum acaule. Next base: position 3,541 of record JAJOOR010017289.1, read on the forward strand.
AAAGGTGGCTGGCCTGGCGTCACCCCGTAATACCTGATCTTGGATAGATATCAAAGCATCATCCTCAAATTGATTACCACTAATCCACTCCAAAAGGGATGATTAAACCGCAACATAAGCTAAAACTTGCGTAGAATCCAATATATCAAGCATAATTATTCTATTGGATAAATAATGAAGGTCTAAAGAGAAAAGTCGCTCTGTAGAAGAAAGGAACGCTAGACTACCCATACTCATCATCTTACGACTAAATGCATCCACTACCATATTCGTTTTGCACAGATTGTATAGATTAGAGAGATCATAGTATATTAGGAGCTCAATCAACCTACATTGCCTCAAAATAAGGTCATGTTTTCTCTTACAGCCCCTGTAGACATTGCAATTCTATCATCGGACCCAATTCAGTAATACCTCCAAATCCTAAGCATGAATACTACCGCCACCAACTCCAAATCATGAGTGGTGCAGCTGTGCTCATGCACCTTAATCTTCCTCGATGCATATCTAATCACATATCCCTGGTGCATCAACATACAATCTAAACCATCATCGGATGCATAGCAATACAATTTCAAGTCGCGACCTTTGTTGGAAGATTCAATATAAGAACGGTAGTAGGAAATACTTTGAACTACCAAAAGCTCAATTCACACTCATCTAACCACTTAAAATGACCATCAAGGTGAGTAAAATGGATCAAAGGTTCTGCATTATAGAATAAGCCATCCATAAACCATCTTTTATTAACTCACTAATTCGACAAAACTCAAATCTGAGTAACTGAGGATGGCATAATCTAATCACAAATAACCTTAATCTTCACAATATCTACAATAATTCCTAACATTGAAACCACATGCCCCATGAATGCTATAAACTCAAGATAAAACTCATACTTTGAGAACTAGCCATAAAGCCACCAATCTCTCAAAGCCTGGAGCACATTCCTCAAACGTTGGTCATTCTCCAACTGGCTATTCGATTATATGAGATTGTCATCAATGAATACAACAATGAAAAAATAAATATAAGGCCTAAATACACACGTCATCAAGTCCATGAATTCAAAAGAGGCATTGGTCAACCCATAAGACATCACTGGAAACTCATAATGACTATAATGAGTCCTAAATGTCATTTTAGGAAAGTTTTCTGCCATAATCCTTGGTTAATGGTAAGATGATCTCAAATCAATCTGAAAGAACACCATGACACTATGATTGACTATTCATACAAACCAATGCTTTAAAAATTATATATGGGTGAGAAGGGAGTGACATTTTTGGGTCAAAAGGTTTCAACAGGGTTGCCAACAAACGGATTAAGCTCAATTGGTACCACAATGATTGCACACCCTCACAACAAAATCACAATATAGATATGGTAGTTGGGCTCACTATCAAAACTTTTGCCTATGATTATTTCTTGCATTCACAAAAGTTAAACAATTAGACCAACAAGGAAAATTCTAAGAATCTACACACATGCTCTTTAAGTAATCTTCACCACAGAAAGCACTTCAAACACAATCATTGGGCATAACTCTACAAGATTAAGCTTGCATGAAGTGGTTTGCAAGTCTCACAATCAATACACATCTAGTCACAATGAGATTCTAGAAGATCATGCAAGAGTTATACAATTTGAATTTCCTTGAAACATCAACACAAACACACTTCTCATCAAAAGCACTATCCAAGACAATCGATATTGATCATGATAGAAACTCAAATGTTCACAATGAGTGTGCAAGGTCTAAATCATTCAAACTAATTACAACTATTCTGGGGCAATCAAGAAAGAAAATAAAACATCACTAACCATAATTTGAAACGAACAACCAACAACCAACAATACAATATATATATATACTACTACTACTACTACTAAACAAAAATAAAAAGTTAATATCTAATACAACCCAAATATAATAGTAAAAAAACTGCGAGATATAATTAAGAGGGCTACACATTAGCAAGTGCCCTCAACCCTACCAAAAAGAATAGTGTCCTCAATGCAAAAAAATAGAGTTAAAATAGGAAAATAACGGTAAGATGAGGATTTCCTAGTCAGGTTATGCTTGAGGAGAACTGTAGTCCTTTGGCACAATGAAGGTAGATTCAGCTTGGGCATCGGTTCCCGTAGCATCAAAAGAATGAATAGGGTCTAAAGGATGGGTCCAACTTAGACCAATGGCGGAGGCCTCCTAAAGTGAACGCTCCATGGTAGCATGTATAATTGAATTCACTGAGTTTTGTAGCTCTGTATTAGCATCCTCTCTCCACTACTTATCTCTCACAAACTCATCTTCATCCATCTCTAGAGTTGAGTCCTCATCTACCTCATCAACAACTTTCTCAGCTACAGCCCCCATCGCACCAACTCCTAGAAGTGAAGGAGGCTCAAAATTTGGCATATCAGAAGGGGGTATCTCGCCCCAAGGCATAGAAATGTCTGTGGATTTTAGTTCATCCACATCCTTCCTCAATAACACAATATCAACCTTTAAGGGTGTAATATCGAACGACTCTCCTTCAACTTTCTCTTTGCTCATAAATCATAATAGTGACGGAGTCAAATCTACTCCCACAAGAAGTCAAAAACCCTCGCTAATCCACCATCTTAGCTGAAGGAGGGGGGAGGGGGTAAGGGAAGCCTCAATGGCTGCAGAGATCATGGCGGCGACCTCTCTCTTTAGACGAGATGCTCTAATATATGCCGAAATGAAAAGGGAACTCATCCGATAAATCAAGGCCTATGTTAATAGGGTCGGGATGTAAAAATAGGTATAAGAGACGTTGAGGGAGCGGAAATACATGAGGGGTCCATAATAGGAGTAGGGCTTACAGAATCAGACTCCAAAATAGCAGGGTCAACTACAACAGTAGTTTTAGGTGGCACTGCCTATCTCATTGCTTAATAATCTCTTAAATAATCATCCTCTATCCTTTGGATGTCACTAGAGAAGGCTGGGGTGGTTTGGATATCAGTCGCCTCAACATATGGAACCCTAACTAACTCATATAAATGCATGATTAATACTTGAAAGGGCAAAGAGTTCTGTAGCTACTTATCTCTCATGAGGATTTCTTCCTCTATGGTGATCCCCAAATCCAACTTCGCACAAGCAATGATACAAATTGCTTTGGGCTTACGGAGGATCGATTCATTTTGTGATGGCATCAAGGTGCTACTAATATACTTGAACCAATAACTTGCAACCACATTTATTGATATTTACCCATCCACAATCCACAGGGGTGTTATGTTTGATAGCAATGGGGCCAACAAACCCCTTCAAATCATTGAGAGGGTGGTTTGTTGATAAGTCTAAGATTTTGAAAAATTTGAGGTTTTTTAGTTCAACAATTGGTGTCCTCAATGTCTTTTTATGTCCAATATCTAATAAGTTACTATTTTTTTAGCTATGAGTCTCAAGGATAAGGCAAGGATAAAATCACACAAAAAGAGGCTAAAAATATGGAAAAGAGAAAAATCATGACATTGATGCTCACAAGAAAAAACTCGACGACTCTCTAAATGTGCCAGACCTCACCAAAAATGATAGAATCCTTCACTCAATTGCTTAAGGCAGGTCAACGAGGAGAAGAGTTAAATGGAAACTCACCATATTCAATTGGTGGCCTAACAAGTACTTGATAATGCTCAAAGTACTTTTCAAAACTAAACAAAAGAATAGACATACATCGTTAATAAAAATACCCAACTAAGAGTCAGGGTTGAATCCCACAAGGAATGGTGTGAGGTTAAGGACCCAGTTAGTGAATTAAACTGCAACTAATTTCAATGTAAACATGACAAATGGGTGGATGATTCAATCAAATTTAATAACACGAATTAAGGTTCACAACAATAACTAATCTTTAAGCTAATGAAGATTCACGAAATTAGTTAACTCTAGGGGTGTGGGGACTGAACATTGATGTCACTAGGACTAGTATCAAATTGCTCAATAAAGCTAAATTATCATGGATAGGCTGGGTCATCTTCAATAATGGTAATATTCTTTCGATCACTTAACAATAATTCCTGAAATCTACTTTTGGTCTCATTCATGTGGCTTTCAATTCATCCCACTATCTTGAATTTACAATTAAGCATAAGTAAATTGCAAACATTTACTAATTACCCACTCATATTGGTCTCTTTCGAGCACCAATTTGAGATCGAAGATACAATCAAGTTGGCCACCTCAATTTATAAGTTAAGCATATGGTAACTGTTCAAATCCACGATTAACAACTATAAAATAGAGCAATTCAATATATCCACTAAGTCAAATCAACACCCAACCTCATAATCACACCCCAAGAGATTGAGGTTTTAGCCACACATCTCAAAGTGTAACATGAAATCAGCCATGGGTAACATGAAATTAAGGAATTATAAGAAAACCCTCTTTAAATTTAACTTCAATATATCAAATTTAAGATCAAAATTGAATATCCCAAAAACTAAAATTGTTCTTCACTCAATAGGAAGTGTTTCTCTCTCTAAAATATTCAGAACTTTCTCAAAGTTTCTGAACTCTCTTTATCTCTCTCCTTTGGGATATTTATAGCTTCCTAAAATTTGGCCCAAAACACAATGCACGACTCATTCAATGACGATAGTTGGGCTCGCCACGCTAATTCAATGAATCGCCAACCATACTCCAGCTCACCTTTTCTTTCTCCAGGCTTCAAGTGTTTTAGTCTTAGTCATCAATCTCAATTGAGTCAACCTATATTATTTGGCGAATCATCGATCACCACCTTTGTTTGCCTTTTGATCTTCTATTTTATCGCCAAATACTATCAACTTCAGTGATGTTTACCTTGTTCACCTTTTGCACTTTGTGTGTCACCGTTTCTTTGTAAGTTCGCCAACCTTTCTCAAGTCATTCGGTTAGTGTATTGTCAACTTAGGCGAGAACATACCCATTGGGAGATCCGTCCTTCACGGTAGGCAGTCAAAAATGCCGAGTTTACATTTCATTTCATATTTTTAGCCATTCTTTCAAATATTCATCATTGCCTTGTCATTTAGCCTTCATAGCTGAAAATAATCAAAACATCATTAGAATAGGACATGATTACGCATTGAGAGCACTAATTATTGAGCTAAATAAGCCTCAAATGAGTTTAAATCTACCACTCATCAACACCCTTAACTTAAAATTTTGCTTGTCCACATGTAAATCATATTCACAATCAGCTCAACAAGGGTGCCTACACTAGTACTCAATAAGAGTTAGGATGCAAGTATCATTACAAGACTACTCTCAACAACATGCTACGCTAAATCACGATAAAAAAGCTCAAAATGACAATTAGTTGGTCTCAACACAAGCTCAAACTCACTATAGCTTCTTTTCTAATGCAAGACCATGTTTCAAAAAATGCATTCAAGTGCCCTCACATCAAGAATGAATCCATGCTCTCACAAAGAAAATCAACAAATAAATATGGAAACACTGCAACTTTCATTCTCTCAAAAGCAAAATACATGCAAGCTTCATCCCATAAGTTTGTCCATATTTTCCGATCATCACACAACCTAGTTCATGAAAGATCTCAAGGATCTTTTAGAGTTGTAATGGGGCTGAGGGTTAAGGTATGGTTAATTTGTCTTAGTGACTTCACCTTTTCAAAGCATTGTTGCAATCATCTTCACCTCTTCTCAAATTTTTAATTTTTTTTTCATTTGAGAACTCAAATTTTGACTTGTCAATCCTTTTAGTGGGAACCATCTTTTATTCCAACAACTCTCTTTTTCATTTCAATTTTTCCATATTGTTCATCATAATATTTATCTTCTCTCTTTTTTATATGGAGGGGTTCCTTGTTTCTATGACAAACGTCAATGCTGAGTCTCATTTCATCTTTCTTTGTCTTTCACTTGGATTTTCTTCCTCCTTCCTTTCCACACCCCCAAATTAGACTTTTGGCCTAAGTTGACTATTCAAACAAACCAATGCTTCAAAATGGATTTTAGGGTGAGAATGTATGGACAATTTGGTTCCAGAGGTTTCAATGTGGTTGTCAATAAATGGTGTAGGCTCAAATGGAGCCAAATTGATGCACACTCTCATAAGGTAATCACAAAGATATGAAAATTTGGGTTCCCTCTCAGAATATTTGCCAAAGATCATGCCTTACACTTACCAAGGTTTAGACAAATAGACTAACAAGAAAAATTCTAGGATTCCACACATATGCTTTCAAATAAAATATCACCAGTGACACTTCAAATACACTCATTTAGCACAACCCGAAAAGATCAAAAGCTTACGTGCAATGTTCATTGTAAGGATCACATCAAAACATAGCTAGTCAGCAAGAGATTCAAAAAGATCTCTCAAGAATGTAACCACATCAATTAATTTCTTGCAACACAAAACTTTACACCATGCTCATCAAGATTACTATTCAACATATCGATATTGAACACGATCGATCCTCAAATTATTATCAATGAAAACTGAAGAATTTTACAAGTTCCAAAACTCATGGGGCAATACAATATTGAGATAAAGAGGCAAAGAGAGATAAATACCAAATGAAACACTATATCAGAAACAAAAGCAACCAACTACAATCATCCAAAACTGAAAATAACAAAATACAAAGCAAAGGGGAATATTTGCACAAGTGCCATCACCCCATCAAAAATAAAAATACAGTGTCCTCAATGCAAAGAAACAAAATAATTAAGATCTGATGAAGGTAATACCTGTGCGAGTGAGAATTAAGATCGCTGAACAGTTTGGTGGCTCGCCAAACATGGCCAGATCACCTATTGTGCCTATAGCTCAGGAGAATATTGACTCCAACTCGGTGGGCTGGACCATGATCACCTAAAGTAATTAGGCGAACCGCAAAAATTCCATGTCATTCAGCGAATTTGATAGGTCCTGTATCACCCAATTTGTGCCGCCTATTAGGCGAACTGAATTGGGTTCACCCAATTACATCAGCATGTCGCCGAGTTGGGGGTACAGTTTGCCAAACTAGACATTATTCTCCCATATTTAAGTTGCCCATTGGGCGAACTCGTGAGAGCTTTTCTCAAAAGCATCCGCATATTGCCAAATGCTCCTCCCAATCGCCGATCTTCGGTCGAATCGTGCACAAGTGACACCCACATTATTGAAAACTACTAACACTTGGGTTACCTCCCAAGAAGTGCCTGATTTAATGTAACGACATGACGTGGATATGCGTTCATACATCATCCAAGTACACCACTGCAACAACTTGTACGTCACGACCTTACCCAACGTATACCTTCAATGTTTGGCCATTAACTTTGAATTTTACCCCCTTTGTATCTTCAATTTCAATTGCTCCATTTCCATACACCCTTATGATTTTGTATGGACCAGTCTGCTTGGACTTAAGCTTGACCGGAAAGAGTTTCAATCTTGAATTAAAAAGTAGGACTAACTCAACCACTCTAAATTCCCGAGGTAAGATCTTTGCATCACGCCATTGTTTAACTTTTATAGACGTTCATCCTAAATTCATCCAACTCAAGGGTTTGATGCACATGATTTTTGGATGCTATCTCCCATTTGAAATTCATCCTCTTCAATGCCCATACGACTTTGTACTCTAACTCAACAGGAATATGACAGGCTTTCCCAAACACTAACTTGTATGGAGACATACCAATAAGAGATTTGAATATCGTGCGGTAGGACTAAAGTGCATCATCAAGCTTGCTACACAAATCGGTGGCGGTGAACATTCACCATTTTGGCTAAGATGCTCTTTATCTCTCGACTGGACACCTCAACTTGTCCGTTAGATTGTGGATGGTATGATGTTGCCACTTTGTGCTTAACTCCATACTTAGATAGAAGTGCTTTAAATTGACAGTTGCAAAAATGTGATACCCTATCACTTATAATGGCTCTCAGGTCCCAAACATTGGGAAAATATTTTTCTTGAGGAACTTTGTGACACTTCTTCCTTCATTGTTTAGTAATGTTATCGCCTCCACCCATTTAAGCACATAGTCAACTGCCACAAGAATGTATTTGTTCCTAATTGAGTTAGGAAAAGGACCTATCATATCAATCCCCCAAACATCAAATAACTCAATTTCAAGAATTTGGCAGCAGTAAATCATGCCTCCTAGAGATACTCCCTTGCATTTGACATTGAACACAATATTTGAAAAAGGCATGGGAATCTCCAAACATAGTGGACAAATAATAGCCACATTGTAACACTTTGGATGTTGGACGGATGACCCCACGATGTCCATTTGTAGGCAAATCATGACATGCTTCTAATATTTCTTGCACCTCCTCTTCAGACACACAACACCGGATAATATTATCAGCATACTTCCTAGAGAGGAAAGGTTCATCCCATATACACTTTTTCACATCAAATAAGAATTTCCTCTTATGATGGCAACTAAAATCATTTGGTAACAACCCACATACAATAAATTTGCAAAATTAGCATACCAAAGGACTGAGGGTGTAGAAATCGACATTATCGATTTATCAGGGAAAGCATCATTGATATCTGTCTCCTCAACAACATTAGCATCCCCTTCTAGCCTTGATAGGTTGAAAACTACTTGGTTTTCACACACGTTTCTATCTTTCACTTCAAAATTAAATTCTTGAAAGAGGAGCACCCATCGGATAAGTCTTTGTTTTGCCTCTTTCTTAACCATTAAGTAGAGTAGAGCAATATGATCAGTATGCACGATCTTTGGTACCCAATAAGTAGGCTCTAAACTTCTCAAACCCATACACAACAACTCTTGCTTAGTGATGGTATAATTCTTTTGAGCACAATTCAAGGTTTTTCTAGCATAATATATGAAATGAAAGAACTTGTTCCTGAATTCCCCAAGAATAACCCCTAGTACTAAGCCGCTAACGTCACACATCATCTGAAACGGAAGATCCCAATCGGGTGCTATGATGATAGGGGTCGACACATGTTTCTCCTTCAATCTCTTGAAATATTCCAAACATACATTATAAAAAATGAACGTGCTTTCCTTTTCAAGAAGCTTACACAATGGAATAGAAACCTTCGAGAAGTATTTAATGAACCGCCTATAAAACCTGGCATGGCCAAGGAAGATTCTTACTCCCTCTACCGAAATTGGGGGAGGTAGTTTTACGATCACTTGGATTTTAGCTTCATCAACTTTAATACCATCCCCAGAAAATTTGTGCCTAAGCACAATTCCTTCTTTCACCATAAAGTGGCACTTTTCCCAATTAAGAAACAAATTTTAATATACACACCTTTTAAGCACAATTTCCAAGCATGATTTAAAAGAGTCTCTAACGATCGAAAAATCATCCATGAATACTTTCATGGAATCCACCACCAAATCCACGAAGATCGATAACATGCATCGTTGAAATGTAGCCGGCGCGTTGCACAACCTTAAGGGAATTCGCTTGAAGAAAAATGTCCCATACAGGCATGTGAAAGTCATTTTCTCTTGATTTCCGGTGCAAATGGAGATTTGCTTATACCCGGAATACCAATTAAGAAAATAATACCACCCCTTGTCCAAAAGCCTATCAAGCATTTGATCAATAAAGGGCATTGAGAAATGATCCTTTTTAGTCCATGAGTTTAGCTTCTGATAGTCCATACACACACGCCACCCGATCATGGGTCTAGTGGCAACAAGTTTAGTCTTTTCATTTGGAACTACCGTAATGTTGCCTTTCTTAGGAACACATTAGACCACAGTCACCCATTGGTTGTCGGTAATAGGAAAACTAACTCCCGCATCTAACCATTTTATAATCTCTTTTTTCACCACTTGTTGAATTGATGGATTTTACCTCCATTGGTGCTCAATGCTTGGTTTCCAATCCTCAGCCAAATTAATTTTGTGAGGTCACACACCTGGCGGAATTCCCATGATGTCTCCAATTGACCATCCCAAGGCTCTAATGTGCCTTTTAAACACTACGAGTAACAACTCCACCTGCCATTGTTCAAGATCATCTGAGATAATAATCGAGAGTGAGTTGTTGTCCCCAAGAAGGCATATTTGAGATGATGAGGGAGTTTTTTCTATTTTGATTTTGGTGGCTCAATAGTAGATGGCTTGGCTGGTGGCACTTCTCGACTTGAAAAATTGAGATCAAGCTTCTTTTGAAATGAAGTATGTGAGCCCACACCTAGATGAGCAGTCATAACTTCATCATAGTCACTTATTTCAGCTCGATCATAATTAAGTAACACTGTTGCGAATGATTTCCCACAATATGCAGCATCCCCAATACTTGCCACAATTTCATCAATTTGATCCAACTGAGATACAACGTGCATATCACTTGGATATTTTTATCAACTTATGAATATTGAAGCTAACTACTTCTTCATTAACTTAGAACTTCAACTCGCCACCTTTCACATCAACCAAAACTTTGCTCGTGGCGAAGAATGGTCTACCAAGGATAACCAGCATGTCAATATTAATCTTGCAATCAAGAACTACAAAATAAGAGGGGAACACAAATTTATCAACCTTCACCAACATTGAACGATTATCCATCAAGAGCATCATGTTTATTGGCTTGGGGTCATCAAGCCCAATCTTATTAAATATCATCAATGTCATCAAATTTATTCTTGCCCCAAGGATCACACAAGGATTTTACGAAAGTGCAAGAAGCAATAGTACATGGAATAGTAAAAGCTCCCAAATCATCTTTATTGAGGACTGTATTCTTTGTCATCACCGCACCACATGTTTGCGGCAATGCAATTGTTTCATAATCTATCACCCTCTTTTTTGTCACTAATTCTTTCATATATTTGGCATTACTCGACATTTCAGTCAAGGCATCCACCAAAGAGATTTTCACTATTGCCATGAACTTTTGAAATTTTGGATTGTCATGTTTCTTCCTCAATTTTTGAGGAAAATGAGGACTAATCGTGATTTGAGGCTATGTGGATGGCCCCAACATCACTTTCCTTCATATTTGACTTGGACTCACTTTCAACATGATCTTTTGTTTGTGTCTTACCCATCCCTTTAGGTGGTTGATCATTGGTAACCACCCTTTGAGCAGCTACATTATCGGACCTTGTTCTTTCTTGCAAAGTTTTCCCACTCCTAGTGACTATGGTTGAAACTTGGGTAGCAACCTTCAGATTCTCATTCACATGGGTCACCAAATTTTCATAGGCTTTATCATAAACAATAGTAGTCACCTAACCCATCTTTTCTTCAGGAAACTAAATGGATGATGAATGTGAGATTACTGTGGTGGAAAAAGATGAAACGTCACTCATCATTTCTTGCAAAATCATATAAGACCCCTCCACTTTGTAGAGAATTTCAGTCAACAACTCATCGATTGGACTATTCACCGGATCATGTGGATCAAAAGGAGGCATATGTGTAGAATCTTCACATTCCCTTTCATACCAACTTCCGTTATTATTTTTGGTCCAATCTTGATTTCCAGCAAGCCCTGTATAACTTGACCGAAAACCCTCCAAATTTTCACCTCTCATGTGAGACCTCTCATCATATATTCTCCAGGACATGGCATTCACTGACCGTGTCCCACCTCCAATAAAATTCTTAGATAACATATCAAGTTGTGCAGTCAACTTAGTATTTCTCTTGTCACACTCTTGATTTTTCTCTTCTTATTCCTTAAGCATTCCCAAATGTGGAAGTGACACATAATCTTCACTAGCATAGTAAGCTTGGTTAATTTTGGTCACCTCATCAAGTAACTTTAATGCTTCTATGAATAATTGTTTAATTATACTTCCCTGAATAAGATGATCAACAAATGATTTATGTACAACATCAAGACTTTGGTAGAAATATTGTAACAATAGATAGTACGAAAACCCTATCTTGGACATTGTAACAATGCCCTTTTAAACACAACCATGCTTGATGTACAAGTTCTCCATTCATTGTTTTGAAATTCCATCCTCAATTTCATTACTTTAGATGGAGGGAAGAACCTCTCAAGAAAAGCTTCAATTAATTCTTCCCATGAGGTACAAGACTTCTTCGGCAACTCAATCAACCATCTAGTAGCTTCCCCCACTAGGGAAAAAGGGAATAACCTCATCCACATTGTCTCTTGTAAAATACCATCTACCACAAAAGGGATGCAGACATTTAAAAACTTGTGAGGTGGTCATTAGGGTCATCATGCTTAAAACCTCCAAATAATCCTCTCTATTTGATAACCTGCAACATGGGTTTGGTTACGACAAATGTAATATCCTTATGCACTGGTGGTAGCAAAATTGCTCTAACTTCATTGGTGATATGAGAAATCACCTCATATTCCTTTCTAAAATCATTATCTTGTCCACTGGGACTAGAGTCGTCACCACTATATGCATTCATTGTTTCACCTACCAAGAGAACACAACAATAGAACCAAGCGCAAGTTTTTATAACCACAAAACAAATTAGTATGGAAATTACTTTTCAAATTGAATTCTTAATTACCATTCCCCGGTAGCGGGGCCATTTTTTTTATGACGCTCAAACTAATCCTCAAAACTAATTAAAAAAAGTTGGTGGTCGTTGCCAATAACAATAACCAGTTAAGAGTGGCAGTCGGATCCCACAAGGAATGATGTGAGGTTAAGGATCAAATTAGTGAATTAAATTGCAACTAATTTCATTGTAGTAACAAGGCAAATGGGTGAATGATTCCACCAAATTTAATAACACAAATTCAGGTTCACAACTATAATTAATCTTTAAGCAAATGAAGATTCACTAAATTAGTTAACTCTAGGGGTGTGGGGATTGAACATTGATGTCACTAGGGGTAGTATCAAATTGCTCAATGAAGCTTAAATAATCTTGGATAGGTTGGGTCATCTTCAATTTCGATCTTATAACACTAATTCCTGAAATTTACTTTTGGTCTCATACACGTGGATTTCAATTCAACCCAGTACCTTAAATTACAATTAAGCATATCTAAATTGGAAACATCAAACTAATTACCCACTCATATTGGTCTTTTTTGAGCACCAATTTGAGATTGAAGCTAAATTAAATTGGCCACCTTAATTCATGAGTTAACCAGATGGTAACAATTCAAATTCATGATTAATAGCTATAAAAAAGAGCAATTCAATATACCCACTAAGTTAAATAAAAAATCAATCCCATAATCACACCCTAATTGATTCATGTTTTAGCCACACATCTCAAAGTGTAAAGAAATTATACCATGCATGAAATCAGCCATGGGTAACATGAGATTAAGTAATTACAAGCAAAACCAATTTGAATTCAACTTCAATTTATCAAATTCAAAATCAAAATTGAAAACCCCAAAAATTAAGAATGTTCTTCAATTAATAGGAAGTGTTTCTCTCTCCAAAATATTTAGAACTTTCTCATAATTTTTGAATTCTCTTTTCTCTCTCCTTTGAGCTATTTATAGTTTCCAAAAATCTGACACAAAACTCAATGTGTGACTCATTCGGTGATGTTATTCCGGCTCGCCAAGCTCATTTGGTGAATCTCTAAACGTGCTTTAGCTCACCTTTTCTTGCTCCAGGTTTTAGGTGTTTGGGTCTCAGTCAGTGATATCGTTTGAGTCTGCCTTTCTCATTTGATGAATCGTTGATCGCCACCTTTGTTTGCCTTTTAATCCTCAATTTTGTCACCATATACTATCAAATGTGGTTATATTTATATTGTTCACCTTTTTCACTCAATATATCTTTGTTTGTATGTAAGTTTGCCAACCTTTATCAAGTGATTATGTTAGTGCACTATAAACTTAGGTGAGATCGTACCAATTGGGTGATCCTTTATTCACCGCAAGTGATAAAAAATGTATAATTTACACTTCTTTTCATGTTTTGAGCAATTCTTTCAAACATTTATCCTTGCCTTGTCCTTTAGTCATCATAGCTAAACTTAATCAAAATATCATTAGAATAAGACATAATTAGGGATTGAGGACACTAATTGTTGAGCTAAATAGGCCTTAAATGAGTGTAATCTATCACTCATCAGTACTCACCAAAAGTGACAGTACATTTAAGCCAAGTTAAAGGCTAATAAAGTGAGATTGGGTGTTGATCGATGACTTTCTGAGTGTGAATGATGAATTTCATTGAACTCACCAACTATTGTTCCAAGACTTGAAGCCTAAAGTAAAAAAGGTGAGAAGAAGAACAAGTTGGTGACTCACAGAATGAGTCGGCGAGCACGACTAACCTCATCAAGTGAGAAATTTGATGAAACTTTGGATAATTAAGGGAGAAATATAAATAGCAAAAATGAGAGAGAAAATGTATCTTTAATCTTATCAAATAGAATAAGAAGTTTTTTCTGAGTAGAGTAGAATAGAAACTTTTATTTGTAGTGTGAGAACAAGCTTATAACCAATAATTTTTGGGATTTCGGTAGGGGATCTCTTAAATTGAAGTTGCAAATCATCAATTTTGATGACCAAGAATGTTTTTGGTATATTTTCTTGTACTTTTATTATGATTGGCGAAAACCCCTATTTTAGGGATGTGCATATGGAGTTGGGTTTTGATTAAATTGGTGGTATAATGTGTATTGTTCTAGTTTACTTTAGTTTCCATGGTTTAATTTCATTGCCATGTGTTTAGCTTTTGATTTAAGGTTGCAAACTTAATTTTGGTCTTAGATCTTTGTATATTTCTTGAGAAAGAACATATAAAGGGGTAATTGAATTGATGCTTGCATATAAGCTTGAAATTTTTAATTTGCTTGAGAAAGGAATTTGGGGTTTCATCTCTAATTGTTAACCTTGCACGAGAGAGAAGATTTATGTCAAGGTATTGCATTGTTTAGTTGATTATACATGAGAGTGTCTGAGAGGAATGCTTGTGATGAGCATATTTTTATGGAGAAATATAATAGGTGTTTGATATTGACCCAACCTATCCATGGGTATTTAAGGTTTTTGAGCAGTTACATTGACCCACATTTTGAAATCCATACCCACTTCCTCACACTCCTAGATTCCCTACTTACTTGCTTGGTAATCATTTGTTTTAGGTTAATCGATAGAAATTGGTTATTTAACAATCTTAGTTTGATAATTGGAATTCTTTCCACCATTGTTACCATCTACGTTCAATGAATTGGGACACAAATTAACTTTGTAATTGAATTCTTTCACATAGCACTCCCTATGGGATTCTACACCAACCTCATATATTAGGTAATTACATTGCTAATGGCCACTTACTTGTTTAATGGTTTTACAAGTAGTTTAAGTGTTATAAAAAAATGACACTGTTTCGGGGGGGGGGGGAGGAGGTGTTTAAAATTCTTTTAGTGAAGTAATTTTGTGAACTGATTTACTATAGTAGAATACTCTTATTCTTTGTTCCATTGGTTTTGTCTTTTTAGGTAACAACATGAGTATAATTTGAAACAATGATTCTAGCCAACATGGGCATAATGATGATAGGTAAATTTGGTCGATTTGAATTTCAATGCCATAGGAATTATAGGAGCTATCCAGTTACCCATAATTGTGGGGAATGCTATCTTTCATGTAATCAGAACTATTATTTAACTTCTCCAAATGAAGGGAATCTTTGGGTTCAGGCTCATGAGGGTCCCCATGAGCACATTTGCAACTTTGTGGATCTATGTGGCCCATTAACTTTCAAGAATATCACCCTAGACTCAATCACTTCTTGGGAGGAATTATCTGAGGTGTTCTCTGAGAGATCATTTCCTCCTTCAAAGATGGTGCAGTATAGGGATAACATCCAAAGATTTAAGCGAATTGAAGGCAAACCTATCAATGAAACATGGCTAAGGTTAAAAGAGATAGTGTTATAATGTCCCAATCATGAGTTGCCGGATAAAGTGTTGTTGTAGTATTTCTACTGTAGTCTTGATACTGTCAATATAGGGACACATGATAAACTCATCAGAGGTGGAATCATTGGAAAATCATTTAAAGTTGCTTCAACACTACTTGATTAGATGACCAAGATTAATCGTGCAAGGCACACAAGGGAATATCAAGTGTCTCCTATCGATATGGGCTTGAAAAAAGATCAACTAGAGAAGAACCAAGAGAGTGATGAGAACATGGCTAAAATGATGACCCAACTTGATTTGTTTTCAAAGCATATCATGGGGGTGGATTCAAGTCAGTGAATGGAGTTGGTGTTAGTAGTGGGTTGAGCCAGGAAGATGTTAAATTTTAAGCTATGTAAGAGGAAGTTCAATTTTTAGGAAATCAAATAGGGGTTCTAACCCAAGCTATCTAAGGTCAGGTAGGAACCAACGTTGGAACATAGATTGAGATAATGGGTTGAGAGACTGTGAACATGATTAATGTGATAGAGGCACAAATTAAAGAGAGAGCATGAAGGTGAAAAAGATAGATATGTGCCTCCTCATGATCAACCTAAACCAAAGGAACAAACAAACCTAGAAAGCATTCGAACCGAAAATATGTTAGCAAGGATCTTCAATAAAGTTGAGGGCTCTGACACATTGTTAAAAGAATTGAAGACTGATTTCTCTACCTTGACTAAAATCGTGACTTCTCATTCAGTGTCAATTAAGCAACTTGAGGCCTAGATGTGCCAAATTTCAACTCATTTGAACTTGAGGTCAAGAGAAAGTTTTCCTAGTGACACTATTGCCGATCTAAAGAAAGATATTTGAAAACATGATCACATCATCCCATGGTGTTAATAAAGGCGCTTTTTGGGAGGTAACTTAAATTTTTAATGTTTTTCAATAAAGTGTGTTGAAATGTATAGGAGGAAGTGAAGTTCCAAAGTCCAGGAATGGTTGGCAAGAGAAAGAACAAAGGGAGATCCGCCAAATTGATTTGGCAAAAGAATTCATCCAGTCAAGTAAATTACAACAAATTGAGAAATGTATCTGTCATTTTAAGCTAGGTCCACTACATTCAGCGACTCGCTGAAATGGTAAGGTGAGTTGGATTGAGCTCATCGAGTTAATATTTGAGGTTGATGATGCATACATGCTAATTGGGATAACTGACACTTATTTGGTGACTCACCGAACAACTTTGATGATGTTAGTCACAGGTCACTGATCAGAACCTCAGTGGGAAAACAAAGGGTCCTTAGGCGTAAAATATCTTATCTTTGAAATTCCTCATTCTTCCTTCTTCTAAACTCTTAAATAAACATTACTACTCTAGATTTTTGCATTTTTACTCTTATTTTGTTTCTATATATTGCGTATATGTGGAAAGTCCCAAACCCTTGTTCTTTATATTCTACCATTTTTTGGTCACCAGAGGTTGGTTTACGAGTTGAATATTGTCACCTCTTGTATTTTGTGCTTAATGAATTTTATATTTATTAGTGATCTATTTTGGAGCTTAATCATGTTGGGTGTTTTCTTTAATATGTATGATTGGTTTCCCATTCATTTTTTTCCTTAATTTTTGCACATGTGTTGAATATTCTTGTGTTGGGTAGTTGATTCTTGAAATTAATCATAAAATCCTTGTGGGTCTTGCTGTTTCTCTATATGAATGAAGTTTGAGTAGCCCAAACTTGAAAAATTGACTTGTATTTTCCCAATGATAGATTGGGTGACACAATTCTTTAGGAGAAATAATCGTTTTATAGGGTATAAGTGAATTTTGGGGGAAGTATGAGTACCAAAGGGTTAACCAATGTACTGGGTAGTTGTATTTTTATTTTAATTAGGTGCGAGTTTTGTTGTTGTGTGAATTGTTGAGAGTTGGGTTTTAGGGCTGACAACTACCTGTTCAGTGAGTTCCTTCAAGAATGCCAAGGTAAATCAACGAGTCGCTGAGTTAGCCCCATATCACCTTTCAGTTGATGAATTTTGCTCTAAAGTTGTGATATTTTTGGAGAGCATCTATTAGCTCATCGAACTGACTCGATGAATCACCAAGTCAGTCATTACCTCTCCTTCTATTCCCGAGTTTACTTGATTTTTAATCTGTATTTTTTGGAGAGCTCACTTAAGCTCGCCTAACCTATTCGGCGACTCACTGACTTGGTTGGCGAGCACCAAAATAGCCTTTTGATGTGCTTTCTTTGTAATTAGTTTTCAACTAACCCTACACCCAGTCTATGTTTTGGCTTTTTGTGCATATATTTATTGTTAGACCAAAAATCCCAATGTCTAGAAGAAACATTTCTTCAGATTCTCCTCCACCACTTCCGAGAATGAAACAAAAGGGGTGGTCATTACTGAGCCCAATGAACAACAACAAGCCTCGCCACACATTGAGATGTGTTGGCAATATCCTCAACACAAGAAAGAGGTAATTAATTGATGAAAGCATGTCCTCTTCCTCTAACTCCAACGGCGAGCCACTCAACTACTCATGGACTTAATATGAGCAAGGGGTGGCAATCACGATTGAAGGGGTGCCTGCAAAAGAATAGAAACAAGCAGCCCCTTCAGTCCTACAAAAAAAGAGAAGCTCAATACAATCTAAACTCATGAGGGACCCTTCTGCCAACTTGGTCTCAATGGTTATTCTAGTTATTTCTCCCGAGCCATAAACAGGTTAAAGGTTGCCGAGTTGACGGTAATATTGGAGGAGAAGAGATTTTCTACTGACGGGGTTATGAGTGACTACACGGCAATATGGAACACTATTAAGTTTCATCACTTTGAGTAGTTCACCTAGGGTCGGACACCCTATATCCCTGCTTGTGTAAGAGAATTCTATGAGGCCTAAGCAAAAACACTCCTTAAGAAAAGGAAGTGAGTTATATGGAGGCTAATCTAAGAGATGGAAGTTGGTGGAAAGATGATCAAACATGGGACCGATTCTATAAATAAAGTGTTGGGTAGTGGGAGTCATTACAGTTCATCCTACAAAGAGAGGATGGAATACCTTCTTGATCAATTGAGGGGTTTGTTGTCCCCTTTTATGTCAGATGTTGCACCCCCGTGGATTGTGGATGGGGTTAATATCGATAAGAAAGATTTAAATATGGTCTCTCGATACTGGTTTGGGTGTTAAGTAGCAATTTGATCCCCTCACTATTTGAGTCCATCCTCTGAAAGCCTAAGGCAGTACTAGTGGGGTGCATTATTGCGTGTGAGCATATATACATGGTAGCATCATTGAAGACGAGATCCTTATGAAGATACGACATCAATATACATCCTTTCTTTCCCGGTGTTAATCACCCAGCTATGTGAGTTGGAAAGGGTACAATTTAGAGAGTCTATTGATGTGAGGGTAACCCAAGCCTCCTCTATTGACATCCAAAGGATAGAGGCAGATTACCTTAGGGATGATGCAGCAATAAAGAAGTCTCAACTTGACACCACACCGATAGTAGATCAAGCTAACTTAATTTAGAGTTTGTTCATCCCGCTCATGCTGTTGAGCCTTCAGGTACTTCTCCTCCTACTACTTTTGGATCTGTTGTGCCCCCCTTTCATCCCAACCCCTACTAACATAGGCTTCTATTTATTAGATGGGGAACATTGCCTACTCGATAGATGATAGGGCTTCTTGTTTAGAGAAGAAGATCTAGTAGGATTGATCCAACTATTGATGTTGTTATGGATGAGGACTGAGATGGCTGAGTAGAGGGTTTTTTTGACTGACTATAGATTTAGACTACATACCCTCACCACTAGGATTGATGAGCATGACAGAGTGGAGTGTGTGTAACCATATTTGACCGCTTTAAATCTTGATTTAGCACGTCTAAAGAAAGTTGTGGATTAACTAAAATCCACTTACATCTCCATGTTTTGGAGTGAGGTACCCCTACTCGAGATGTCGATATCTGATCCTCCTACCATGCCTAAAGTGGATGTGGCTCTAGTTGAGACTGAAAGACTGGTAGATGAGGCTGATACAATCTTCACTCCAGAGATGGATGAGGAAGAGTTTGGTAATGATGAGCAGCTGAGCACAGAGGCAATTAAAGAGCTATAGAACTTGGAGAAGTCGATCATGCATGATACTATGGAGAGATCTCTTCAAGAGTACTCCAAGATTGTTTCGAATAGGACCCGTCATCAAACTCAACCCCTCATTCAGATGCACCAGGCTCTAATGCCCACATTGATGCCACCTTAATTGACCCATATGGTTAGAGTTTATCCTAGGAATAGCCTGCTTGGGGGATTTGTCTTATGCACTTCATTAAACTCTTTTTATCTGCATTGATAACACTACATTTTATTTTTGGTACGGTGTGAGGATTTTCCTATCCCCTTTTGATTGTATTGTTTTTGTTTGACATTCTATTTGTGTTGTAGTTGATATTTTATTTTGATATATTTTGTAGTTTTTGGTTTTTGGTTTTGATGTTATATGAGTAAAAGGTCATTTTCATTTAATTATCTATTAATTGCCCTGATGTTTTGAAATGATTGAAGAGCTTGTGCACTCATTTTTAATGTTCGAATGTAGATCATGATCAATATGGATGTGTTGGGTAGTACTTATGATGAGAGATATGTTGGTCTTGATGTTTTAAGGAAATTCATGTTGCACAACACTGGCATGATCTTCTAGCATCTTGTGGTGACTAGTCTTGTATTGAAGTGAGTCTTACAATAATCATTGCACACAAACTTAATTTTGTAGAGTTCTGCACAATGATGGTGTTCGAAGTGCCTTGTGTGGTGAGGTGTTATTTGAAAGCATATTTGTAGAATCGTAGAATTTGCCTTGTTGATCTAATTGGTTGAGCTTCGGTGAATGCAAGAAATGATCTTGTGCACAAGTTTTAAGAGTCAGCCTAAATCTTCATACTTATTTTGTGCTACCTTGTGAGGGTGTGCAACCATTTTGACACCATTTGAGACTAAATCATTTGTTGTCAACCTTATTGAAACGTTTATGAGTGGTAGATTTACAATTATTTAAGGACTTCTTAGCTCAATAATTAGTGTCCTCAATGCCTAATTATGTCCTATTTTGGTGATATTTCTATGATTTGTAGCTATGAAGGCTAAAGGACAAGACGAGGATGAATACTTGAAAGAAAGGCCAAAAACATCAAAGTAAGACTTTTCTTGTTGTGAGGGGAATTGAAACATGAGGTTTGGTACAATTCAAAACCTTTGTTTGAAGCAAGATGACGAAACCTTGTTGATACTTAAGTATGTTTAAAGTACCATATGAGGCTATAGGAATTACCTTGAATTCATCTCAATTATAAAAGGAGAAAAAAAAAGAAAAGGAGAGAGATTTACATATGATCCTAACTCCTGGGACCAACTGTAGTCATGACTCGACTATCTCTTCACATTCTTTTTTCTTCAAAATAAAAAAAGAAGAAGAGGTGAGCAAGCACCCACCCTTTAATATTTTTCAAAGCTTTTCTTTAGATTATTTCCTTTTAGAAAATAATTTGCATTTACTTTTTGGGTTGTCCATTGTAAAATGTGACATTAGGCTAATCTCGTCACTGTGAGACACCTATTTTACTTCACTGGGTCGTTCGTCCCAAAATTGTGAGATATCTTTTGTCTTACGGCTTCGAATATCTCAAGGAATATCATTTTTCTATTTCATCATATTCATATTGTACAATTTATAATGATGATCTTGTCTCAAATTCTTTGAAGTATTCATCATTTAGAAGATTGGAACTACATTTGACCTGATTCGTGGCTTAACATGATATGTAGGTTCCACAACGGTTCAGTCATGTACCCAGTCTGATTTTCTTTTCTCCTTGTAATAACAACTAGGACCAAATATTTTGATATCTAAGATCTCAAAAATTCTCAAAAATAAGTTATCTCCAGCAAGTAAAGATTAGAGATCATTTTGAGATTCTCCAAGAGATCTAACTCGGACAAATTTTTTGAGGAAGACCTCAAAAATTCCCAACAAGTACTGTCAAAATTTCGATGGTCAACTTCAAATGATCTCCAGCATTGCTTGAAGTTCAAAATCAACTTCAAAATCTCCAACATCGCCATAATGGAGCAAAATAAGGTTAGGATGTGAGACATCGATGCCTCGTACAACTCCCCCAACGAGATATGAGTTACAACGAACACAAAGTGTTCAAGAGCAAAATGGTGATCGCTCACATTTGTTATAGTGATAAGAAATTTGTACACATTCTTTCATTAATATTTCTTTAAAGTTTGTTCATCAAGTTGTTAGCTAAAGCGATATTGTGTCTACTAATCGTTCCTTTTCAAGTACATGAACCGAATGAAACAACAAGCGGATGACACTTTCAAGACACCGAGCCATCCGTCTCGTTACAATTGGACAATCATTGAGTGATCCACCTCCTTACAATGGAAAATTATCGATTCATCCATCTATTTACAATGAACATCATTTTTTATTTCTCAAGAGGGCCACATCATTTTGCATTCGCTGAGAGGGCCATTGCATGATTAGTGAGAGGAGGCTAACATTGAAGAATATTTTTAACTTACATCTATTTGGAGGTGAAGGATGTGCACACTATCTATTCCATGTTGAAGTCGGAGGAGGCTGACTTTGAAAGATATTTCTAAGTCACATCTATTCGAAGGTGAAGAATGTGCACCCTATCTATTCCACGTTGAAGTCGGTGAAGGCTAATGTTGAAAGATATTTAAGTCACATCTATTTAAAGGTGAAAATATGTGCACCCTATCTATTCCACGTTAAAGTTGGAGGAGGTTGACATTGAAAGATATTTTATGTCACATCTAGTCGGGGGTGAAGGATGTGCACCCTATCTATTCCACGTTGAAGTCAGAACAGGCTAATGTTGAAAGATATTTTTAAGTCACACCTATTCGGAGGTAAAGGATGTGCACCCTATCTATTCCATGTTTAAGTCGGATGAGGCTAATGTTGAAAGATATTTTAAGTCAAATAAATTTAGAGGTTAAGGATGTGCACCTTATCTATTCCACATTCAAGTAAGAGGAGGCCGACGTTGAAAGAGATTCTTAAGTCACATCTATTTAAAGGTTAAAGATGTTCACCCTATCTATTTCACATTGAAGTCGGAGGAAGCTGGCATTGAAAGATATTTATATTACATTACCGGAAGTGGTAGTGCTCACATATATCCTATCAATGGATTCACATATGTGCTATCGATGGACATACATTTATGTTGCACAAAGATCCTATCGATGGATCATCTACCTTCGTTCTACCGATGATTCATTTACCTTCGTCCTACCGATGGACATACATCCATATCCTGTCGATGGACCATTTTCATTCGTCCTAGTGATGGACATACATAGATAGATCCTATCGATGGATCATCTTCATTCATCCTACCGATGGACATACATTTTTATCCTAGCGACGGATCATCTTCATTTGTCTTACCAATGGACATATATTCATATCCTATAGATAGATCATCTTTATCCGTCCTACTGATGTATCATAATCATATGTCCTACCGATGGACATGCATTTATTTTACCCATAAAATTCTACAAATGGATGGATCTCATTCATCCTCCTCATGGATAAACAGTTATAATGCAAAATATCCTATCGATGGATTCTCATATGTCCAATTGATAGACATGAATTTATTTTGCTGAATATCCTATCAATGAATTTGTATTTGTCCTATCGATGGACTGCCAATCATTTCTCCAACACACTCATATACTGCCGATGGATATTATTTGTTCTTTTAATGTACGAAAACCAGGCTTCAACAATCAAATGAAGGTTGCCAACATGCAGGGCTTTCAAAGCAAGAATGACTTTGAATCACTTAGACAAAAATGTATCGACAAAAACATTCAAAGAAAATGGCAGAAAGTACCGTAAGGGATACAATCTTTTGTACTTATTCATGTTGTAGGACTATATATTAGTGTTGCATGTTGTATTAGGTCACAATTTAATTGAATTAATGCCAAAAACCACATGTTAGATTATACATATGTTGCAACATATGACAGATCTGTTGCAATTTCTTTTACAAAATTCAACATTTTATCCAACAAAATGTACATCTGTTGACACGGATGACAATTTGACGGATGAGTTATGATTAACGTTTCAAGCACACCTCATGCAATTTTAGGTGTAAACGATCGTTAGTCAGCATAAAACACAACGATAGGTTGGGGTCGAACCCATAGGAAGCAGTACGTGTTCAAATTCAATTAGGAAGTACAAACGTGGTCTAAAATAGCTATAGGAAAAGAAGTTATCGAAAAAAACATGTAAACAAGTCTGAAGGGGGTGACATGAATGTCAGATGGGGGGTTTTGGTTTGTAAATATCAGCTACAACGCAATCAAATGCTAAGGAAATAACAATATAGAGAGGAATTCTTGGGATGTGATCGATTATAGGCAAATTTCACTCTATGGGTAATTGAAATTACTAATAAACTGCAAAATATCCCTAGGTAGGCTAGGCTATAGGTGAGATAGTTTTCTCACAAACAACTATCACGATTCAAGTGATTTCTTTCGAACATCAACAAGATTAGCAAATAAGGACAGTCCACACATTAATTCATCTACTCTCTCGAGCTAGATGGGTAGAATCGAGGTTAGGATTTACTCTTTCGAGATAAACCCATATCAGCCCAATAACTACAATCATCAATTGAAAGCTTTGATTCTAAAACTTCATTTTCAAGCCAGCCATGAATTCTAAGTTCGAATTTCATTTGCAACTACAATTCTTAATTAAAACACATCTATCAATTAAAACCCACTTCAATTAAGCATCTAAATCAGTAATTAACAATATCCATAAGCTAATTCAATCCATAATAACATGATCACACCCAAGAATTGGGTTTTAGGTAAATATCATAAAAAGGTAAAAACAATTACCAACTCGATTAGCCATCAGCAGGGTAACAGTCTCCAAGCCTTTACAATGTTTTCCAAAGTTAAATTGAAAGACCAAGTCAAAATTCTCCCAAATTTACATAAGAACTCTAAAACTTGGAGAAAACTCTAACTCTAGAATGAGATCTGTAATATCTGGGTGAGCACTCTTCAGAACTTCTTTAAAAAATCAATTTATAGTTTCCCAAAATTTTAAATAAGAGTCCAGTCAGCGGATTAAGTCGGGCTCGCTGAGTGGTTCGGTGATCTGGCCTTTGCTCTCTTCCCTCGCCATTTTCCATTGGTTCTTAGCATCCCAAGTCCTGTAACTTTGGGCCATCCATTGTGTTATCGTGGAATCGATTGACGATTCGCTGAATGCCTATTTTTGTAGCCGACTTGGTTTCTCCCCCAGGGTTGGCACACTGGAACTTTAGGCGAGCTAAAGATCCACTCGGCGGTTCACCCAGTGGCCTTGGTGATCACCAGGATCGCTTTTCTCCACTTCTTCATCTTGTTTTGCTCCTTGTGCCTGTTAGTGTCCTTACCTTGCTTCTTAACTCATATACCTGAAAATCAAGGCTTTAACATCAGTTTACAACATAAATTAGACATTTGAGGACACCTATACTATCAAAACAAAGCCCGAAATGAGTCCAAATCTCGGACTCATCAACACCCCCAACTTAAACTTTTGCTTGTCCTCAAGTAAAACTCAAGATCAACAGTTCAACAAGGATGTCTACAAATAGTGCTTCATAAGACTCAACATGAATGCACACAACAGGATTCAAACTACACATACAATGATTAATTGTGCACTCAAAGATTCAAATTGTGACTCACCATTATCAAGGATACTCAAGTTCACAATACTTGCCTCAAATGCAAGATTAAGCTTAACAAAGGTACTCAAATGCCCTCACAACAAAGATGATTCCACATTAGCACAAAATTCTTCAACAATTTAATGTCCCGGAATCACCTACAACTCACACACTCCAAAAAACACGAACACATGCATGACTCCACCCATAGGCTTACCCTTATTTTTCATCAAAATTCGTTTCAACTTACTAAAGATCACAAAGGTTTTTTTTAAGGCTTTTAACGGGGCTGAGTGTAACAGTATGGTCATATAAGCTTAGTGGCTTCTACCTTCATGAAGTATGGCCTGAAAATCACTCTTTCTCCTTCTCTTTTATAATCAAGCATGTTCAAACTCCACTCCATTATTCAACTAGACATGAATCACCGGATACCCCATTTTTCACTATGTTCACACACTTTATTTCAATTTTTTTTTCTTTTTAATCTTTTTCTTTTTCTCTCTCTTCTTTCTTTGTTTTGTTTACATGGAGGGGTTCCATCTTTTTCAAAATAATCCATCAAAGGGGGAATTCTTCATACTTCTTGACTTTCCTTCTTTTTCACCACACCCCCAAGTTAGGATTTTGGCCTAAGTTGGCTATTCAAAAATACCAATACTTCATGAAGGTTATAGGTGATGAGATAAAGAGGTCAAAGTTGTTCAAGTTTCTTCCAAGAAAGGGATAGGCTCGAAAGGTGCCAAGCTAGGTTCACACATCTCACAAGGTTGGCCACAAAGAGGTATATTGTCAAATCGGCTCACTCTTCAAAATTCGTGCCTAAGATCATTTCAATTGCTTACTTCACTCAATCAATCGGACTAGCGGGGCATGTTCTAGGTATCATCAAACAAAATGTTCAAAACAATCTCACCACACAAGGCATTAGTACCAATATCAAACAAGACTCCACAGTTTTTAGCTAGCGTGCAATGTTCATTACAAGAGACTCATTTGACCACCGCCCAATCACAACGAGATGCTAAAAGTTCACATATTGCCTATGTAACTACGTTTACCTCATCATGGCCGCATATTCATTTTGTTCAATTAAGAGCACTATTCGAGTCATCGGTATTGACCACAACCGACTCTCAAATTTGTACAAGAACAACCACAATCACATGCACAAGAGGCGGCAAAATTTTAAAATTGATTCAAGATCATTTTCATGTTAAAACAATGGGCCACAAGCTAAGAACTTCCGTAACACAATTCAACAACCAAGATATATATCAAAACGAATAAGCTCAATATTCACAAAACTATCTAAACAAAGCCAATATACACAAAACAGTGACAAGAGGCATGTATGGAAATACCTAACCCCGCAAAAAAAAATATGCAGTTGTCCTCAAATGCAACTAAAACAAAATAGTGTATAAAATGTAATAGAGAGGGAGGGAAAAGTCATCGTGCCAGACTAAGCCTGGGTGAAGTCTGCATCTCAGTCACTCCATTTGTCGGGGGATCAGTGCCCAGTGTCTCATCAACCTTGGATCCACTGGAGCCCTCCATGGAAGTATCCCTCAGGGAGGCCTGTCTAGCTGTCTTGAACATAGCACCCTCTAAGTTAGTTAGGTCCTCATAAACAACCTCCTCACAAACATCAAACCGTTCCTCATCTGTCTTGGCCTAAGACTCAGTAGTAGCAATATCAACCCTAATATCATCTCTGGTGGTAGCTGGAGGCACCTCAGAACAAGCTGGAATATCTGCACTAGGGTCATCGGAGATCTCCACTTTCCTGAATAATGAGGTAAAATCTGTGGACTTCATATGGTCCACATCTTTCCACAACTCAGCAACATCTGCCTTCAAGGCCGTCACCTCCTCAGTAATACCCTGCCCTCTCTCACAAACCTCTACTCTCACTGTGAGGGAATCAATAGAAGCCCTAAGAGGTGTCAATGCGGCAGTAATAGTTGTCTCAATCATCTTGAGAACTGCGGCCTCTAGCCGGGAGGCACTGACAGCAGCAGAATGGGCTAGGTGCCCCATCTTGAGCAGCATGGACTGGGTGATTGGAGGCCTAGAGGCGATAGTACTAGCAGTAGCAGAAAACCTAGGGGGGATGCAACAAAAGAGCTAGGAGTCTCAGAAGTAGGAGGTACAGATACACCTGAGGGGACACTGGCCTGATTAGGCATGACTATCTCTATAGGGACCATATCAACCTCAACCTCCGATGATGTGTCTACCAGGGTTACCCTCCTCCTGTCAGCCTCATCCCACTAGTACTTGTCCTCAATACGCCGGATGTCAGTCGAGGAGGTGGGTGTCACCTCCACATCTGTCTTCTCATCTCGAGGAACACAGGCCCCTCTGCACAACTCACTGATCAACACTAGGAATGGAAGCGAAGCCTGTCTCTGCTTGGCCCTCATGGACATCTCCTGCTCAATCAATAGTCCCAAATTCAGCGACTGTGTTGCCTACGGGGGTCTAAGTATAGATTCATTTTGTGATGGCATGATAGTGCTGCTGATGAATCTGAACCAATATTGAGTTGTTATATTAAGATTCTTCTTTTCTATGGTCACACCTGCCTCTATCGACCTCGGGGTGGCATCTGATAATAAGGGTGACAACCAACCCTTCAGGTCCTCCAACGAATTCCTCTGGATCAGATCGATGTATTTGTGCATGAAGTTATAAGTGCACCCCAAAACAATATTTATGTCAGCACTCTCACACTTCACCTTCTTTCCCCTGACTATCATAGTATCAACCGGTTGGAAGACTCTGGCCTTCTTCTTCACTTTCGGTACCAAATGGTCGTGAGCCGAATAGAACTCTCGAACCCAATAATAAATATAGGGAGGTCGAGGTTTGGGGAGGATATTGAATTTATGGTTGATGTTTGTGGAATCAAGACACAACTTCCAATTCAAGTGTCTATGATCGTACAATAGTAATATATCCCAACCGAATGGGTTGGGATCGAGTCCCAAGGGAGAGGTTTCTGAGAATTATAGGTCAAGAGTGATTTTGCTCTAGACAACCATAGTTAAAAACATTATCGAGTAAAAACATCACAAGTCAAAGGGTCTGACACAAGTCTCAATTATCAAATGAGGGTTTTATAGCAATTAACAGTTGAAAACAGTGAAAATAATAGGATACAAATTAGGAGACAGGGATTCTTAGAATGTGATAGGAATATGGGATAAACTAGACAATTGGGTAAGAGCTATTGATAGAAAATCATTGAATATTTATAACTAGGCTAGATTTTAGTGGAGGTAAATTATCTCTCGAGCAACTTACCCCAAATCAACTCGATTTTTCTCAAACACCGAGTTACCACTTTAAGCACAACCTCTGCCCTAGCCCATTCACTTTCTCAAGCTGAATGTGTGTGAGAAGGCCTAGGATTCAATCTCTCGAGCTGAACCCAGGTCGACCCAATACCACCGGCTATCAATTTAGTAGTCTTGGTTTTCGAACCTCTATCTCTAGCAAGCCAAAAACACGAAGATGAAATTGAATTTGCAACTACAATTCCTTTAAGTTCAAACACAACTACTAAACAAAATCACAAATAAACAACAAATAGACTAACTATAAGCAATACCCAACAGTAAATTTAACCCATATTCACATAATCACACTCCAAGAATTGGGGTTTTAGCTAGACATGCTAAAGAGATAGAAATCGATACCAAAAGGTGTTACCATCAAATGGGTATGATAGAAAATGTCTTCAAACACGTCAAAGATGAAGATTCTTGAAGACCCACACCTAATTTCTTGTAGTTGAAGCCCTTCAAATCTTCAATTTCAAGAACAATGTCTCCCAAAACTTAGGACTTAGAAAAATAAAATGTTGTATCTGAAATTCCATACTAGGATAAAAATTTAAAATAGTATTTATAGTTGTCTAAAAATGTTCTGCAAAGGATCACTCGATGCAGTTAGTTGGGATCGCTGATGCACTCGGCGATCCGCCCTTTGGTCTGCTTCGTCACTTTTCTGCTTTTGCCTTCAGCATCTTCGCATTCTGGATCATTGGGCGATATAGTATTGCTTCGCGGAACTGTTCAGCGACGTGCCGACTCAATCTTTTCCTTTAGGGCTTAGCTTACTGGAACAATGGGCGAGGTTAAGGCCATTCGGCGAATCGCCTAACGGTTTAGGCGATCCTCAGACCTTCTTTTCTTCGTCTTTTCAGCCGTTTTGTACCTTTTTGCCAAGTAGTGTCCATGTTTTGCCTCAAACTTTAAATACCTGAAATTAAGGATTTACATCAGTTATTGAGAAAAAACATGCATTTGAGGACACTAATTCTATTAAAAACAAGCCCTAAATGAGGCCTAATCATGGACTCATCAACACCCCAACTTAAACATTTGCTTGTCCTCAAGCAAACTCAAGTTCTGCAGTTCCAAAAGGATGTCTCGAGAAGTGCTACACAAGACTCAATCATGAATGCACACAACAAGACTCGATTTACTTATGCAAAGATCAATTCTGCACTCAAAGATTCAAGTTGTGACTCACCGTTATCAAATAATCTCATGCTCACAATACTTGCTTCAAATGCAAGTTCAAGCTCAACCAAAGTGTTCGAAAGCCCTCACACAAAGAATGATTCCATATTCACACACAATGGTTCACAATTTAAGGCTTCGGAATCACATGCAATGCTCACACTCACAAAGATGAATACAATGCACGATTTCACCCATAGGTTTGCTTGTATATTCCAATCAACACTTGCTTCAGCTCACTCAAGATCAAAAAGGTCTTTTCAAGGCTTGTAAAGGGGCTGAGTGCAAAGGTATGATCATTTAGGCTCAAGGGCTATAGTCCTCATGAATTGTGGTGTGAACAACACTTCCTTTCCTTTTCTTCATCATTCTCATTCGTGCTCACAAGTAGTCCCATCATTCACTTACCATGGATAGTTGGGAACCCCATTTTCTTTGTATTTTCACAACTTTATTCCACATCTTTTTCATTCTTTTTCTTTTTCTTTCTTTCCTTCTCTTTTTTTTATATGGAGGGGTTCCATTTTTCTCAAAATCATGGGTAGAAGGGATTTCCTTGCACTTCTTTGATTTACCTTCTCTTTTCAGCACACCCCAACTTAGGCTTTTGGCCTAAGTTGTCTATTCAAACTAACCGTAACTTCATGAGGCTTAAGGGTAATGGATAAAGGAGGTCATGTTTTCATCAAGTTTCTTCCAAAGAATAGTAAGGTTTAAGGGGTGTTCAAAAGAGGTTCACACACTCACAAGGTAGGCCACAAAAGAGGTATATGTCAAATTGGTTCACACTTTTTAAAGTTGCCTAAGATCATCTCAAGAGTTCATATCACTTCAGTCAACCGGACCAACAATGCAAATTCTAGGATTCATCACGCACAATTCACGGTAAGCTCATCATACTAGGCATTGACACTACAGTCAAACAAGACTCCACACTTTGGCTAGTGTGCAACGGTCATTACAAGAGACTCAATTCGATAATAGGCTAGTCACAACGAGATGCAAAGAGTTCACATATTGTCTATGCAACTTCATTTGGCCTCATCGTAATTGTACATTCATGTTCATTCAATTATGAGCACTATTCGAGTCATCTTTATTGATCGGAACCGATACTCAAGTTGGCTAATTGACAGCCACATTCAACACATAAGAGGTGGCAACATTTTTTCGGAAGGGTCAAAATCATATTGGAATTTAAAACACGGAGCCACAAGCTCAAACATCCACAAAAAGCAGTGTATAAATATGATAATAGTTCACAACCCAAAATATGGAAGCAAAACTACTGCTCACAAAGATGGGCCTCACCCCACCATAAACAAAATCATTTGTCCTCAAATGCAAACGAAATTATCCCAAAGTGAAATAAAGCGAAACGGAGAGGAAGGTGAAGAGGGGATCCTATCTACACAGTCGCTCTGTCTGTCTGGGCATCAGTGCCCGACGCCTTACCCTGAGCCTGGGCATCAGTGCCCTGGGTCACCTCAGTAGGAACAGCGGTGCTAGATTCACCACTGTCTATTGAGTGTGAGTCCGCCAGAAAGACATGCACATCTCTGCTAAATCCTCGGGCCCATGAAGGGATATTAGGGTATAGAGTAATGGTCTTCCTGGTATATGTGGGTCTCTTGCCTTTGACTTTCCCACTAGTTGTGGGTAGTTTTGTAGGTTTGCCCTTTGATATGGCTGCATCCTCATTCATCACAATCCCTTTGGACTTCTCTTGGGATGGTACTATCTTTTCAGTGGCTCTTGATTTAGTCATGTCTGCAAAATTTTGAAGGGAAGTTAGAAAATCTTAAACAAAGAGCTCAGCAGAACATTTGCAAACAGACTCCCCAAAGCAGTCGGTGAGTCCCCGAATCTCTTCGGCGAGCTCAGAGAGGCTTGCAGAAAGGCATAGTGCAAATAGGGTTCAGGGGTGCAAACAAAAAGGGCGAAAAGATTACTTTTGGTGAGTCGTCGAGTGCGTTTGGTAAATTCAGGCTTCTCTCCAAAAATTACAGAGCCTTCAACAAATGAAGCATGAAATTAAATGAGATATGGAGATATTAGGCAAACCGTCGAGTGGTTCGGTGAGCTAGACTTAGCTCACTAAACTGCTCAACGTGCCTATTTTCAACCCAACTCTCGAATTCACCCCGCAACCCCTGAAAATAAAATCAAAACATGTACTAGTTCAATCAAGGCAAGACCCATAACCCCTAAACACAAACCCTCGAGATTTAATTCATTTTAGGGCATACAATTTTGGGGATTCAACAATCACCATCACTCCGACAAGATTATCAAATTAAATTAGGCGTCTATCAATCTAAACTTATCAGAGACGCCCAGTACACAACAACACAATAATATCAATTGCAAATAAGCACAATTTTTGATAAAATGAGTTAGGGGCATTTAAAACCAACCTTTTGTGTCGATTACGAGAAGATTGAAATGCTAGGCGGCAATGTAGTCCAACTCCGAGCACAAATCAACACTAAAACTACTCTAAAGATGCAGGAAATATCAAAACTAGAGTGCGGGTGTGAGTTTGTGAAAGTAAAAAGTGAGGGAAAGAGGACAAATTAGAACTTTTAAAACCTTTGGCCTGCAAGACCGTCCATTTCTCTCCCATTCGGCGACGCTAGTCTCGCTCGCCGATCCACTCGGCAACACGCTGAGTGTTCATTACCCTGCCAATTTTTACAGGAACTTCAGTCAAGGTGAGGTTCCAATCGGCGATCTACATTGGGATCGCTGACATGGTTGACGACTCGCCAATAATTTCGTGGGCTCACCGAGTTTTACAGACTCCAATGTAAATTGGTTTTGAGTCTAATGGAGGTTTGGGTCGGGGTCGCCGATCTCTTCGATTTCGCTGACTGGACCGGTTGCTCCCCATCCTATACTTTTTCAACACATTCCACATTTTTACCTGCACGAACGACATACCATTATTTACCAAAATAAAAATAAAGCAATAAAGGGTTTTGGATTGCCTCCCAAACAACACCTTAGTTAACGTCGTGGCATGACACAAGTCAACCATCACATATCATTCTTGGTATTTGCCATAGTGTCACTAGGCAATCCCCTTGTTGTCGCAGATTCAAATGCGACGAAATATGACCCATCTTGGTTTCTAACTGCTTGATCGAGCTAGAATGGGAGGTAACAATCTTGTTGAGGGTTGAGACATCTTCTTTCATCTCTTTTAAGGTCTTATCCTTCTGCTTCTGGCGTCGTGGGGAGGCACATTCCTATCCTTCTCCCCGTCCTTCTAATTGGGATTCTGATCCCTCTAATCACGATCTCGATCTTTCCAACCTCCATCCCTAGCCCAACATTGGTTACCACCCTACCTTAGGTAGTTTGACCGATAATTACCGCCTTGGTTGGCTAGAAAATTCACCTCTTCATTATACAAGGCCTCAAACTTGGACTCCTTCGGATTAGCACACCCGACACCCATGACATTGACACCTCGAGCACTAGCTCCCATGCAATTTTTAGACAAAATGTCAAGTTGTGTCCTGATCTTGGCCATGTTTTGGTCCCTCTCTTGATCTTTTTCGATCTGCTACTTGGTCAATTTGAATGTAAGAGGGGACACTTGATCTACATGGGTGTACCAAGTCCGATTAATCGTTGTCATGCCATCCAATAGCTGAGTTGCTATCATATAAGGCTGTTGTATCAAACCTCCTGGAGAAACTTGGTCAGCAACATCCTTGTTCACCGAGTCTAGGCTCCGATAGAAATACTGTAGCAATACGTTGTCAGGCAAGCAATGATGTTGGCATTGGAGCACCAACTTCTTGAATCTCAGCCAAGTCTCCTGAATTGGCTCGCCATCCAAATGCTTAAAGCTTTGGATACTGTCCCGAAGAGTCATCATCTTCGAAGGAGGGAAAAATTGCACATTAAATGTTGTGACCAACTCCTCCCACGAAGTGATTGAGTTGTGTGGTAATTCAGCTAGCCACTTGCATGCTTCTCCTATCAAAGAGAATGGGAACAACTATAAACGAACCAACTCCTGGGATATATTCTTGAAAGAGAATGGTTTGCACACATCCAGAAGATTTCAAATTTGCTCATGAGGGTCTTCATGAGCCAATCCACTGAAAAGCCCTTTCAGTTGCAAGAGTTGCAACATAGTACTCGTGATGTGGAATACAACATTCCCTTCGACCGGAGGCAAGTGAATGGCACCAATACCACCCATGAGATGGGGGTCATTAGCATGAGGCTCATTTACATCGTTAAGGTTTTCGATGTCGTCTTGATGGCCTACTTGGCTGCTTTGTTGCCGTTCACACTCATACTTCCTGAAATATTCACACAAACAAACAAAGAAAAACTAAAAATAGGTAAGTAAACTACGACTAACAAAAGAAAAATTCGACTCAACTTGAAATTCTCAAGTAACACCACTCCTCGGCAGCGGCGCCATTTTGATAACTGCGTAATCAAGACACAACTTCAAATTCAAGAGTCTACGATCGTACAATAGTAATATAACCCAATCGAATAGGTTGGGGTCGAGTCCCACGGGAGCGGTTTCTGAGAATTAAAGGTCAAGCGCGATTTTTCTCTAGTCAACCATAGTTAAAAACATTATCGAGTAAAAACATCATAAGTTAAAGGGTTTGACACAAGTGTCAATTATCAAACGAGGGTTTTGTAGAAATTAAAAGCTAAAAACAGCGAAAATAAGAGGATACGAATTAGGAGACGGGGATTTTTGGGATGTGATAGGAATATGGGATAAAATAGACAATTGGGTAAATGATATTGATAAAAAATCATTGAATATTTGTAACTAGGCTAGAATTTAGTGGGGGTAAATTCTCTCTCGAGCAACTTACCCCGAATCAACTCGATATCTTTAAAACACCGAGTTATCAATTTAAGCACAGCCTCTGCCTTAGCCCATTCACTCTCTCGAGTTGAATGTGTGTGAGAAGGCCTAGGATTCACTCTCTTGAGCTGAACCCATGTCGACCGAATACCACCGGCTATTAATTTAGTAGTCTTGGTTCTTGAACCTCTCTTTCGAGCAAGCCAAAAACATGAAGATGAAATCATATTTGCAACTACAATTCCATTAAGTTACAACACAACTACTAAACGAAATCACAAATAAACTAACAATAAGCAATACCCAACAGTAAATTTAACCCATATTCACATAATCACACCCCAAGAATTGGGGTTTTAGCTGGACATGCTAAAGAGATAGAAATTGATACCAAAAGGTGTTACCATCAAATGGGTACAATAGAAAATGTCTTTAAACACGTCAAAGATGAATATTCTTGAAGACCCACACCCAATTTCTTGGAATTGAAACCCTTCAAATCTTCAAGCTCAAGAACAATGTCTCCCAAAACCTAGAACTTAGAAAAATAAAATGTTGTATCTGAAATTGCATACTAGGATAAAAAATTAAACTAGTATTTATAGTTGTCTAAAAATGTGTTGTGAAGGATCACTCTGTGCATTTAGTCGGGATTATCGATGCACTCGGCGATCCACCCTTTTGTCTGCCTCATCGCCTTTCAACTTGTGCCTTCAGCATTTTCGCATTTTGGATCATTGGGCGATATAGTACTGCTTCGCGGGACTATTCAGTGATGTGTTGACTGCTCCTTTTCATCACCGACTTGATCTTTTCCTTCAGGGCTCAACTTACTGGAACAATGAACAAGGTTAAGGCCATTCGGCGAATCGCCCAATGGTTTAGGCGATTCTCAGACCTTATTTTCTTCGTCTTTTAAGTCGTTTTGTTCCTTTTTGCCAAGAAGTGTCCATGGTTTGCCTCAAAGTCCAAATACCTAAAATTAAGGATTTACACCAGTTATTGAGAGAAAATATACATTTGAGGACACTAATTATATTAAAAACAAGCCCTAAATGAGTCCAAATCATGGACTCATCAATGGTGTTTGAGAGTGTGCCATATCTCTAAATTTCTATCCACTACTCCCTCAATAGACAATATTTTCTCCTCTAGAATAGTTATCAATCTCTCGACCTTTAGTCTGTTGAGAGACTGAGGGGGATGACCCTATATTGGTTGCTTTGGGACCACTGTTTGTGCTGGAGCTGCAGCCGCAGGAGTTTGTGGCAACGGGATCCTAGACAGATCATGCATTTCCTTGGATCGAAGTTCTGCCCTCCGGGCCTGTAACAACTTGTCATCCTCAGGGTCAAAGATGAAAGCCTAAGAATCGTGTGATTCCCCCTCGCTATCTGATGAGGTGAGGTGAGTCTCGTAGATACTCTCACTATCGGAGCTGTACTCCGGAGTCTTAGTCATGGGAACCTTGCCCTTGCCTTTGCCTTTTCCTCCCTTGGTAGCGATTTTGATTGCCTTTTCTCTGGATGCAGTTGCACCCTCATCTATAACTATTCCACATACCGGCTTGTGGGGTGGAGTGTTTCTTCTCGACAGTTTGGGTCTAGCCATTCCTGTAAAACAGCAAAGGAGCACTTAGAAATATTTTTAGCAAAATTGTAGAAAATGAAATGCAGAAAGACTCGCTAAACCGTTCGGTTAGTCGCTGAGTTTCTTTGGCGAGACAGATTGGGCTCGCAGAAATTACTAGTACAGAAATTTTCAAAATTTAAGATAGGTCAGTGATGGTCGGGGCCCTTCGGTGAATCACCGATACTAATCGGCGAGATATAAGTAACTCGCCAGAAATTACAGTGTATTTTAGGGGTTAGAGGCGCAGAAGGGCGATCAAGAAGGACTTTCGGGGAGTCACCGAGTGAACTCAACGAGCTCAGGCATCTCGCCAAAAGTTACAGAACATAACTCAACAATTGATTGAAATTAAGGGGGATCTGTGGAGGACTTGGCGAACCGCCGAACCACTGTGAGCCTGACTTGGCTCGCCAAATGGCACTTTGTGCCAGTTTTAAACCCCATTTCTCAAAATCAACCAGCATCCCCTGAAAACAAAATTAAACACATACATTGTCAAATTCAAACAAGACCTATACTACCCATGCCCTCAAGGTAATCAAACTTCCCCCGATTTGGCAAAAAATGGCCATTTGACGTCTTTTGCCCTTAAAATGACGTCGAATGCTCCATCATTGGGAAAATTACGTTATTTAGCACAATCTAGGGTTATTTAGACTTCACCCCACTATACCCAACATATTTTAACCGCAACCCAATAATTAAGAATCGATTTAATCAAGTAAAACACGAGAATCGATCAACAACGCACAATTAGGCACTAATTTAACTCATTTCTAGTAATCCGACAATTAAACAACGATTAAATCATGCTACCCAATAACAAACAACAACAAATTACTAATTTTCGTTCAAGTTTAACCACATATAGAGTTTGAGGTTCGGAAAACCAACCTTTATTCCGAACGAATAGATTGTAATGCTAGGCGGCAAAGTTCCACAATCCCAGACAAAGATTTCACATGATACGAGAGTAAAAACAAGAAATTATGAACGATTAGAAGTAGGGAGTAAGAGTACGGAAGTTAAAAATGAGAGAAGATAAAGGATTTTGAAATTTTAAACTGTTTGGCTTTTAAAACCTTTCAGTTCGTGCTCCGGTCATCTGTATAAGTCGTGCCCGCCGAACCACTCGGTGATGCGTCGAGTGGTATTTTGGGTTGCTGAGTTTTACAGGACTCTCATTAATATGGGGGTTCAAACGGTGGGCAAAATCAGGCTCGCCGACCTGTTCGGCGAGTCACCAAATAAGCATGTAGCCCACCGAGTTTTATAGAGTTCCCATTCAAGCTTGATAGTTCCAATGGCGTTCTAAGTCGGGGCTCGCCAACCTGTTCGGCGTGTCATCGACTGGACTTTGGTTCCCAAAACTACCCATTTTCCAACCACTCTCACTTTTCAACCTGCACAATTAACACCCGTTATTCAAAATCAAAACTTGGGTTGCCTCCCAAGAATCACCTTAGATAACATCGTGGCACGATGAAAATACCAATTCACGGATCATTCTTTGGGTTTGCCAAGGTATCACTTGGTAGGCCCCCTTTTGGCCGTGGGTTCAAATGAGAAGAAATCTGACCCATTTGGGTTTCCAACTGCTTGATTGACAATGAATCACAGGTGACTGTCTAATTAAGTCTAGAGATGTCTTCTTTCATTTCTTTCAAAAGCTTGTCCGAACCTTCAACTTTATTGAGAATGCGTGAGAGCATGTCTTCCATACAAACATTTTTCGGTTCCTTGAACTTTTCACTCTCATGAGGTAGGACATATCTGTCCTTTTCATCTTCTCTTTCGTTCCAATTAGCGTTCCGATCACGCCACTCTTTTTCATGATCTCTCCAGCCATCATCTCTGTTCCAACCCGGGTTTCCACCCAACCTTGGATAGTTTTGACGATATCCTCCTCCTTGATTAGCTAGGAAGTTCACACACTTCCTCAATGTACACTGCTTCAAAGTAAGCTTCCTCAGGGTTTGCTCCATCAACACCCAAAACATTAACACTCTTCATACCACTACAAATCACATTTTTCGCCATGATGTCCAGCTAGGACATCATTTTGGCCATGTTTTAATCTCTCTCTTGATCCTTATCGATCTGCTCTTTTGTCATTTTAAAGGGGAAATGAGTGACTTCATTTTCACGAGTGTACCACGCTTTGTTTATCTTGGTCATTCCATCAAGGAGTTGGGACGCTACTTCATAGGGCTGTTGCATTATACCTCAGTGAACAAGTTGATCAGCAACTCCTTTGTTCACCGAGTCAAGGCTCCTATAGAAGTACTGCTGCAATATATGATTTGGCAGTCCGTGAGTCGGACATCGAAGCACCAACTTCTTAAACCTCAGCCATGTCTCATGGATAGGCTCACCTTCCAAGCGCTTGAAACCTTGGATACTATCCCTGAGTATCATCATCCTTGATGGGGGAAAGAATCTCATATTGAATGTTGCGGTAAGGTCATCCCAAGAGGTGATAGAATCCCTCGGCAACGCAGCTAACCATTTTCTAGCTTCACCCATCAAAGAGAAAGGAAACATGTTAAGATAGACTGCTTCTTGTGATACATTTTTGAATGAGAACGGACCACAAACGTCCAGGAAGTTCCTAATATTCTCATGGGGGTCTTCTTGAGCCAATCCTCCATATAGACCTTTCATTTGGAGGAAATGTAGCATTGTGCTAGTGACATGGAAGACAACATTCCCTTTAATTGGAGGTAGACGTATTGCACCAACTCCACCCAATTGGATTGGGTCCTTCACATCGTTAAGATTTCGAATATTGTCTTGGTGGCCCACTTGGCTACCATTACTCTCATTTACACTCATCTCGTCCTCTGTTCAACACAAGCAACGCAAAGCAAAAACTAAAGTAAGTCGATTCAACTACAACCAAAAAGATCACAATTCAACTTCAACAAAAGAATTTTAAACAACACCACTCCCCCGCAACGGCACCATTTTGATTAATGTTTCAAGCACACCTCATCCAATTCTAGGTGCAAACAATCGTTAGTCAGTATAAAACCCAACGAAATGTTGAGGTCGAACCCACATGGAGCGGTACGTGTTCAAATTCAATTAGGAAGTACAAGCATGGTCTAATTAGCTATATGAATAAAAATTATCAAAAAAATATGTAAGCGAGTCTAAATAGGGTGACACGAAAGTCAGATGTGGGGTTTTGGTTTGCAATTATCAGCTACAACACAATCAAATGCTAACGACATAACAATATAGAGAGGAATTCTCGAGATGTGATCGATTATAGGAAAATTTCACTATATGTATAATTGAAATTACTAATAAACAACTAAATATCCATGGGTAGGCTAGGCTATAGGTGAGATAGTTTTCTCTCAAACAACTATCACGATTTAAGTAATTTCTTTCGAACATCAACAAGCTTAGCAAATAAGAACAACCCACACCTTAATTCATCTAGTCTCTCAAGCTAGATGGGTAGAATAGAGATTAGGGTTTATTCTCTCGAGCTAAAGCCATATAACCCCAATAACTACAATCGTCAATTAAAAGCTTTGATTCTAAAACCTCTTTTTAAAGCAAGCCCATATTTTTAAGTTCAAATTGCATTTGTAACTACAATTCTTAAATTAAAACATAGCTATCAATTAAAACCCACTTCAATTAAGAATTTAACTCAGTAATTAACTATACACATAAGCTAATTCAACCCATCATCACATGATCACGCCCTAAGAATTGAGGTTTTAGCTAAACATCATAAAAATGTAAAAACAATTGTCAACTCAATTAGCCATCAGCTGGGTAATAGTCTCTATGCCTTTACAATGTTTTCCAAATGTTAAATTCAAAGATCCAAGTCAAAATCCTCCCAAATTTACAATAAGAACTCTAAAACTTAGAGAAAACTCTAACTCTAGAATGGGAACTGTAATATCTGGGTGAGAACTCTTCAGAACTCCTTTTAAAAATCAATTTATAGTTTCCCAAAATTTAGCCTAAAAGTCCCATTGGTGGATTAACTTAAGCTCACCGAGTGGTTCGGCGATCCACCCTTTACTCTTTTCCATCGCCATTTTGCATTGGTTCTGAGCATCCCAAGTCTTGTAACTTTAGGCAATCCATTGTGTAGTCGCGGTACCGATCGACGATTTGCCGAATGCCCATTTCTGTCCCCGATTTGATTTCTTCCCCAGGGCTGGCAGACTGAAACTTTAGACGAGTTAGAAAGCCACTCGGCGGTTCACCGAGTGGTCTTGGCGGTCACCAGGATCGCTTTTCTCTACTTCTTCAGCTTGTTTTGCTCTTTATTTCCTGTTAGTGTCCTTACCTCTCTCGTTAGCTCAAATACCTGAAAATCAAGGCTTTAACACATGTTTATAGCATAAATTAGGTATTTGAGGACACTTATAATATAAAAACAAAGCCCTAAGAAATTAATTCAAAAAATAATTAGTACTAATGATAGAATACAACTCCATCATATGTTGTAACATGTGACTCTTATGTGGCAACATCTGACTATTCTGTTGCGACATAAAAGTCATATGTTGCTACATATAACTATTCTGTTGCGACATATAAATCACATGTTGCAACATCTGTATGTTATATATTGCCACATATGACTATTTTGTTGGAACATCTAGGTGCTATGTTCCAATAAATAACCATTCTGTTGCGACATAAAAGTCATCTGTTGCTACATATAACTATTCTGTTACGACACATAAATCACATGTTGTAACAAAATGTGTAAGATGTTGCAACATATGACTATTTTGTTCCGACATGTAAGTCATATGTTGCTATATATAACTATTTTATGGTGACAAATAAATTACATGTTGCGACACATAAATCACATGTTGCAACATGTGTAAGTTATATGTTGCAACATATGGCTATTTTATTGCGACATGTAAGTCATATGTTGCTACATCAAACTATTCTGTTGTGACATATAAATCACTTGTTGCAACATGTGACTATTTTGTTGATACATGGAAGTCATATTTTGCTACATATACCTATTCTGTTGCGACACATAAATCATATGTTGCAACATTTGTAAGTTATATGTTGCAACATATGACTATTTTGTTGCGATTGATATAACATTTCAATTGCAACCTAGGACTATCATATGTTCCAATATTCAATTATTGCAACATATATAACCATCTGTTCGAAATGCTAATACAGATTATTGTAAAAATTACAGGCATACCCAGATGATGATGAATGATTCAAAAAACTATTAATCTTACCAAACAATGGTGTTTGAACACAATCACTTATGAAGTAATGTCAATTGATACAGAACAAAATATGGTCCACTGATTAGCTAAATTCAAGAAGAAGAAGCACAAGGAATAACAACCAAGACCAACAATGTACGAATAAGAAAAAGAAGAAGATGAAGAGAACTGAAAGAAAGCAAGCAAGCAACAATGAAACAGAAGAAGAAGAAGAAGAAGAAGAAGGAGGAGGAGAAGGAGAAGGAGAAGGAGAAGGAGAAAGAGGAGGAGGAGAAGGAGGAGGAGAAGGAGAAGGAGAAGGAGGAGAAGAAGAAGAAGAGGGAGAAGGAGAAGAAGAAGAGGGAGAAGGAGACGAGGAGGTGGGGGAAAAAGCTTTTATTTCCCATTTTGGTTTGCTCACTTCCCTTCAATTTTGGTTCCCACCAAATTTGGTTAAATTAAGTTTTAGTCTTTTACCCTTTTGTCCCTGTTTTAATACAATGGACCAAACTATCAACTTAAAATCTTGAGGGAAACTCCCACAATCCTTAATCTTTAATTACATAATTGTAACCTACACTCAATTATTAATACTTATGTCACCGCCATTTTATTTTGACACCTTAATGTCACCCTTAATTCAAAGTCCCCGATTAGTTGTGTTGATACTTTACAGTTTGTTATTTCACTTTAGTTGTTCATTCACCACTTTGATATTGATTTTTTGTTTGTTTTGGCTCTTACAGTGATTATGCTTAAAATTTTGTTTTTATTCTAATTAAACAAAATGCTTAGAGGTTCAGAAACTTTTTCAATGTAACATCATCCTCATTTTATTTATTAATATGTTATTATGGTAGGGTTATTGATTACATTCCACATTGTTTCATGTAGCTGCCTTAATTTTTTAGGTTACATTTCATGTAGTTTAGTTTTTGTTAATTTTTGTCTAGTGTTTTTATTAACTTATTAATCTACTGGAGTTTTGATTGTCTAATAAGTTCATTGCCAATCTCTTTGTTACGTATTGGTTGTTTCTTATTATGTGTTGGTTTGCTCATGTCTTTAAAAATTTCCTTAAGATTTGTGTTGTTATTCTTTTAGTCGTTGTCATGATTAATCATAAAAAAAGAAGTTAAAATTGGCCAATGAAAAAAATCTCTCCGTCGGTTTCGAGGTCTTCCTATTTTAAAAGACAGAAAATTAGTTTAAGTTCATATATTTTGTATATTAAATGTGGTCGATGAAGAAATTACCGTCGATTTCTATGGCCTCCCATGTTAATAAGACGAGTCTTTTAGTTTTAAGATATTATTTGATTAATTTATTTTTATTCATATTTATTTATTACAAACACTTCTACTAAGTGTCTTTACAGGTACCTAGAGTTGCTTTCCGAGGAAGCTACTCGAATTTCATTACTGTGTCTATATTATCTATGTTAGGCAACCTTAGGCCGTTTCTTATATTATTGTTTTGTTTTATTATTTGTGTATATCACATGTTAATTATACTTGTATATTATTTTTATTGTGAATTCAGTTGGGATACACAATTGTAAATTCTAAGGATGCCTAATACCTTCCTTTCATAATCACTTCAACCCTTACCTACAATCTATTAGTTTCGTAGATAATTTCATTGGTTTCCTAGTTTTTTCCTAAAATTAGGTGGAGAATCTTAAAGTCCTTTTTTGTAAAATTCTTTTAAATGTAATATAATTGAATTAATAGATTATTCTTTGAGTATCCACAATGTTTCGCCTTATTTGAATAAAGTACGGAGGTAAACATATAGAGTTACACTTTATCGCACAACTTTAGAGTAATGAAAGAAGTTGAGTTTCCTATACATCTTGTAGGTTCTCATTGATAAATGTGGCATGCTTCACACTCATGAACAAGACTCTACTCGAAGTGGTTATGATACATCTCAGAACATTTCTAACATGGCTTTGATACCATGTTTGTCACGACCCAAAGTATACCCTAGGTGTAACATGGTGCATAGGACCCCGAGAGTCCCTACACAAACCACTTAGAATACATCATACACGATAGTAGAATTTAAAGAATTCAAAATATAGTCTTTGTCATGACC
This sequence comes from Solanum acaule, assembly GCA_036250505.1. Classification (NCBI taxonomy): domain Eukaryota; kingdom Viridiplantae; phylum Streptophyta; class Magnoliopsida; order Solanales; family Solanaceae; genus Solanum; species Solanum acaule. The sequence goes on from JAJOOR010017289.1 coordinate 47,522, forward strand.
CGAGTATACACATTGGATGTGGCTGGCACTCGAGAACCATTGATGGTCCTAAGCGAATCCTCATCTTGGTTGACTACAGGCGGAAGACTAACTCAAGCATACAAAAGCTTAAAAATCGAATAAAAGTCATGAAACTCAAATACAAAGCTTTAACTCAAATAATTTACTCTGAATAAATGATATATTCAACGAGCCAACAATAGACAACTCAAGTCTTTAAAACATTTAATAAGATAAATGAAACAGACTTCTCAAACTCTACTTTCTATCTATGAAGCCTCTAACTGAAAAAGATGGAAGTCGGGACAAGGCGCACAACATCCTAATAACTGATATAACTAAAAGTACAAGTGGAACCCTCCGAAAGCAAGGAGGCTTACCATAGCTAACTCGAACTTCATGTGGAATCAATGAAGCGCATGTTGATGAGCCTGAATACCTGTATCTGCATCATGAAATGATGCAGGACAAATGGCTCAGTATGTGGAATATACGAACATGTAAGGGGAATTCTAAAGCATAACATAAGCTTGAACTTGATAAAAAGGAAACATACTTACCTCTTCTTAACTCACTCAACTAACTCAAATCAGGAATAAGATACTCAACTAATGATACTCAAGGATAAAGCAATAGTAAAATATGCAATATATATGGAAACTTGTAAAACTGTAGATAGCAACTCAATGTATTGAAAAATACAATAATACTTGGTGTGTATATAAAAATACAGTATAACTCTGTGGGATTTTCTCTAACCGACACCCTTCACTATGAGCTATGTGATGATACAACGTCTCACCCACATTGCTAGAACTGTCCTATACCTTGCCGGAGTATAGAACCTCTCAACTGAGTGGATCCACTAGTCTATGCTAAAAAGCACTAAGGAATCATCTAAACAATATGACCCTTTCTACCCATATTGGCTACATGGTTTATGGAGACATTGAGTTGTTATGAACTCATACCCATATCAGTGCTCAATACTACTCCCAAAATACTCAGTTCATATGTTTAAAAATAAAAACTCTTATGTGGTTTGAGATTATTACTCAAAATCAATGTGAAACATTTACTCTTAGGAATACTTAGTTTATATCATTTTAAAGAAAATGAACTTGACTCTACTCTTTCTCCACTCAAGTGCTCAAGTCTTAAACCAAGTTTAGAAAAAAATGTAAAAGACTTCTCAGAATAAGGTTCATGCCGACATGAACTAGACTCTACTCTTTCTTAAAATTTGTAAATGAACTTGACTCTACTCTTTCTCCACTCGACAACTTAGAATTCAAGAACTTTACTGATACTGCTTATTTCAAGAATGCTCAACTCATAGGGTTCATGCGGATTATGGGGATGAACAACTCAACTCATGGACTTCAGGATACTACTCATCTCAAGAATGTTCAACTTATAGAGTTCATGTGGAATTATGGCACGAACAACTCAACTCATGGACTCCATGGGTAATATGTACTAGTCTCATGATTAGGAATAAAATCTCAAATAGGTTAGGAACTCAATACTCAAAACTTAGAACTTGAAGGTACTACTCGTCTCAAAGATACTCAGCTTATGGAGTTCATGTGGAATTTATGGGCATGAACGACTCGACTCGAGGGTCTACATAACACATGGAAATCATGAATACCACTCTTCCCATTCTCCTACTTACTTCCTCAAAACTTAGCTCAAATCAATAGTTGATTGTAAAGGATTCACAATTGAACTCAAAGGCTTTCTTGAACTCTACTCTTAACTCTCTCTTGAGTTTGAATTATGAATTCAAGAGTTATGATTCGTGTTATGAAGGATCTCGCGATGACAAAGTAGACTCATGAACACATTCTCCTTATTATCGTACTCACTTGCTCGAGTCTTGAAACAAGTAATGAGAAATTATAGAAGACTCCTAAGAACCCTCAAGACTTGGCTCTTAACTGTTCATTGAATTTTAATTATGAATTCAAGGTTATGATTCGTGATGGGAAGGATATTGTAGTGATTCGGAGTGTTTTTAGATAGTTAAACATAAGAAACGATCAAGAAATCACTGTCTGGAAGCAAGTTCGCGGCGCAGAGATGCATTTTAATATTTGATCGCGAAATAAATTTTGAGGTAGAGAGGTCCGCGACCTCTCCGCGATGCGGAGAGAAAGTTTGTACATAGGGAGGGCAGGTCCGCGACGCGGAGTAGAGTGCCAGATTCGTCCGACTTTTTCCTTCTTCATTTTCTAACCCCAATTTGCCTAAATTCAATTCTTTTTCTCAATATATCTTTAGATTCAAATACCCACGACATATACACAAGAATCTAATCAAGACATAACTCTAAAATCAACACAATTTCCTCAAGAACTCATCAATCTCATCTAAACACAAGAACATCAAACTTTCAACTTTCTAGAACGAATTTTGCTGAAATTAACATGATTGGCATGTGGGTGAACAAACCCAACACTATGGAAGCTTATATACCTGAAAGAACCATCTTCTTGAAGAATTTGAAGGAAAATCTTGGAAGAAGAACACTAGCCTTAGCGTTTTTTGAATTCCTTGAGCGTAGATTTTTTGGAATGGATGAGAGAGTTTGATTTATGAAAACTAATTTTTCTACACGATTAGGGCAATTTAGATGACGTCCTAAGGGTTTTTAGGACTAAAATACCCCTAAAGAAATAAATAAGATGAGCTGGGAGTCGAAATAATTTTTCAGCAGGCAGTGAGGTCCGTAACATGGAGTCATCATGGAGCTGCTGCCAGGTTTGTGCGTCGTTAGTAAATCAGTCATAAATCTTTACTCAAAGCTCAAAATTTAGCAAACTCGGAGGAGTTGGAAAGATAATTCAAAGATGTTTCATTAGATATCTTGTAGCCTACCTAACTCATCCTGTACTAAGAGTTATGATTATTCAAAGTTGACCCAAAACTCATAACTTAAGCATAACCTGCGATATTTCAGATTTTGCTGTATCCGATTTAGTTCTTTGTGGAACTCAAGGTGCTACATCTAGTGACCTTAAAACTTAAGAAATTTTAAATTTCTTGGTAACATCCTACTCACAACGAAGGATGGTTCGAGTCTTAGCTCAAAAAATTTCCAGGGTGTTACAATCTTATATCATAAAGAGTTTGACAAAATAAAAAGTCTAATGTAAGTCTCAAAACCATCTAGTAAATCATAAGGAAAGTGATTGGGACGTAACCCATACATCACATACAAGTCTGAAACGAAAATGACAGAAAGCAATGAAAGAGTCTCGATCCTCAGAACATGAGGACTCACCAATCTTCAAAAGCCTAAAAGGATCATCTAGCCATGAGTGTGCAGAATAGGAGCATCAGACCCTACGCTAGAGAAATAATGTAGGCACACGTATGCATTAGTACATGGTATGTACTAAGTATGATAGCAATGCATAATAGTCATGAAATCATGCTGAAAAGGATTTTACATGACATGCAATGACCAAGTTAAATCATAAGATAACTGTTAGAAAACATAAGTTATAATTGTGGTCAATGCAAGCTACAAATTATTAAAACACATTTGATAGATACTCTTAGAAAGTAACCTTAGTTCATTAATGTGGGAAGTTTGTCATTAACCGACATAGACCATGTAAGCTATAACATGGAATCCAATGTCTATCCCACACCACAAAGAGATGTCCTTACTTGCCAAGGTAAGAACCATAAATCTTGATCTAAAGTGGATCAACTAACTCATGTCTATCTAAGACAAACCTATGGTGGTATAAAGTTATGGGACATGGTTAATTGCTTCTGGTTCACTCGGTGCTAAGCATAAATCCCACGGAATAGTCATTAATCATATTCATCTATTATCCATGGAAATGCACAATGAAGTAGCCAATCCAAGCTAGAGTTTATTAAGAATAGCTCTTAAATATTGATTCAAATTTAGTTGAGAAAACCTTTCAACCTTATGTATCCTTCATGTGAGAATAGACTTTCACAACAACAACATCGATGCTTTATTTTCAAAGCAACCTCAAATAATTCATATCAATTCAATAGAAAATACATTTTTATCTTCATAAAATCATAATTCATAGTTCATAAACATAATCATGTGCTCAGAGTCTAAATTTCATGGGGTATGCATAGGTTAATAGGATTTTAACCCCAAAATATGTAATTACCTCGATTCATACATGAATAGATAAAAAAATCCATTTGATCAAGCCTGTAAAGAACCCATGAACTTTAGGTAAAACCCTAACTTTGATGGGGTAACTGTCACGACCCAAGCCTAGGGCCTAGACGTGACCGGCGAATGGGGAACCCGAAGGAACCCCAAACAAGCCTCATAGCGTATCATCACACATCCTTGGTCGCGGAAGCAATTAAAATGACCATAAGCGATAAGCATAATCAAGGGGAAATCGGGACTAAGGGAGCAAGAGAAAAAGAGAATGATACATAAATACCATAGACGAGTCAAGCTCAAGCATAATACACAACTTGTCCAACACCACCTCTAAACATGGATACTTAGCGGGGGCCAAGACAAACTACCGGGCTCACCCTCATAGTCAATACATAATTAAAAAGAAAAAAAAAGTCTTCTCTATAGCAAGAGATCACAAGCAACGTCCCCGGAATGGAGGAGTCACCAATAAGCTCGATAGAAAATCGTATTAGCCACGCGGAGGAGGATGGTCAAGCGGTGCTCCGGTCCCTACATGGTGACATCATGTAGGCATGGAGTATGCATTAGTACATTTGAATGTACTAAGTATATGGGATGCAATACAATGCAACA